>PVKB01008055.1:0-22358 GCA_004027205.1 Ctenodactylus gundi | reverse complement strand
TTTTTGTTTTTGTTTTTGTTTTTTTTTAAATTTGAGACAGGATCTCGTTAAGTCATCAAGCTGCCCAGTCTGGGTTCCAACTTGACATCCTCTTGTCTCAGCGTCCCAGAGTGTTAAGATTTCAGGCATGCACCACCAGGCCCATCTTAAATACTGTGTTATATTAATAAAATATCCGAATTTGCAGGCTTTGCCCAAAGAGTACCCAAGGTGTTAAGCAAGATATTTACACACAGTGGCAGAACCACGATTTATTTGGCCCAAGTCTGGCTGTGGATTTCAGTTGCCTGAGTTCTTGTCCCTGGCAGGCCTCGCTGTAGTTGGTACGAACTTAAGAATTTGTTTTATAATTTTGAGAGTATGCCTGGTGAACAGGGAATACTCAGTAAAAAATGAGGAATTCCTAAGTACTTGTCACGAGGCCTGATAGAAACCAAGTACTCAATACCTTCTAAGTATTAAGGAAGTTGCTGTGGGCTGGAGGAATGGCATCGCGGTTAAAGTGGTGTCCTAGCACGTGCAAGGCCCTGGTTTTGATTCCCCGAGCCACATAAAGCCGGGCATGGTGACACACACCTGTAATCGAGCACTGGGAAGGCTGAGGCAGGAGGATTGCCAAGTCCAAGGCCAGCCTGGGCTCCATAGTGAGTTCAGGGTCAGTCTGGGCTGCAGAGACCTTGTCTCAAAAAAAAAAGAAAGAAAGAAAAATAGTTGTTGCTATTATAGGTCACATATTATATGAACCATACATATTTAGTAAAGTTGAAAATATGTGAGTTGCCAAAATTATAGCCACCACTCATAAATGTATAAATTATCCACAACTATGAATTATAACAGGAATACTTTTTGAAATCTCAGTGAACACTTAATGCTCCTCTCCTCTCCCCAGCAGTTACCAGAGGGTGGTGGGCAGAGGTCTCCCTTCTCGCTGAGTTCTTCCTGGTCTGTCTCCCCCATTGTGGGCAGAAACAGTGAATGTGACAGGGGGTCGTGACTGCAATTAGGCTACCAATGAGCTGACTGCGAGTTGGTCAGATGAGAGATTGTCCTGGGTGAGCCTGACCTTAAAAACAGGTGACACAGAAGAGATACCCCAGTTGTGCCGGAAGACACATGTAGGAATCATCATAGCTGACATATAGACAATAAATGTGTGTATACCAGACATAAACGTTAGTCATAGACATAAGATATGGGTATATTGGAGATAGGACAAGAATGCATCAGAAACGTGTGTATCAAACACATAAACCTTATAAGTTAGACCTTGGAAGTGACACATGTGTGTTAGATAGTTAAGCTTTTGAAGTTAGACCCTGAAAGTATGTGAATGGGCAATAGAGAATAATGTGATGGAAGGTGAAAAAAACCTGTAAGAACCTAGTGCTTCCCCAAGACCATGGGCAACCATCACCCAAGGGAAAAGACTGCCACTCGACATCAGCAGTGATCCTACTGGAGACCACCTTTCCAGCCCAGAGGACCCTGCCCCTGCGTTCCCCAGCCGACTGAGGAGAGGGACTGGGCTGTCTGCGCCATCTTGTGGTTAATATTATACTAACAATATCATTAACTTTGGTGTTGATAATAAAAATTTCTCTCAACAGTAGCACATCCGCTCACGACAGTAGCACATCCGGAGGGACTAGTAAAAGGACTGAAGGGAAAGAGGTTTCAACACCTACCAAGAAGCAAAACCATCAATTTAAATGTGTACTGTTGGCAATCAGTTTGAATGAATGCATCATCCAGAAATATCCAGATTTAGGGGAGGAAAGATTTATATTAGCTCAGGTTCAAACTCCAATAAAAAAATGGATGCAATGTGAAATGATCATTGTTTATTTATTGGAGTACAGGCGTGTGGTTTTGAAAGTTCTCAGCTGCAGCTCCCTCGGGTACCTCTGCTTCCCTGTTCTTTCCCTCCTGGGATGCTGGTAATGATGCCACGTGATACTGTTTCATGGTCCTGTGGCAGCCTGTGCTTTCTTTTTCTGCCCTGCCTGGGTTGTTTCTTTTGACCTGTCTCCTCCCTCAGATGGCCCACTGGATTCGTCCTGTGTTCCTATTACTACTCTTCTGTTCTGCTTTTTATTTTTAGCATTCACAATTTCTTTTGGAGAGTTTTTGTCTTTGCTGAAAATACTCATCTGATCTTGTATGGTGTGCACTTTTTCCACTCAAGCCTTTAATATATCAAAGTTATTTCAAATTCTCTGGCAAACAGCTCCAACATTTCCTTCCCATTTGTGTCGGGTTCTGAAGGCTCACTGTTTCTTGGAAATTATTTTATATATTTTTGGGTTTTTTTTTCTAGGCATAAACAGCTGCCATTACCCCCTACCTCAAGGAACAACTGTGCCTTTCTCCTGCGAGGCCTTCCATGAAGGAGAAGTGGGGCTCCCTGGAGCCTTGGTGGATCCCCTGACTGGGCCTGAGGTCCAGGTGGGAACACTTAAGGGCCGGGGCTCCAGTGTCTGCCCAGCCTCAGGCTCTGTTCACACTGGTGCACTGACCCTATAGGGCATGTATGTGTTTCAGACAGTCTTTATGCCCACCTCTCCCTGGCTCTCACTTGTTCTACACTGGGAGGGCCGCTGTCCCCTAAACCACCTGCATCACCCATGTCCTGCGTGGATGCTGTCCTGCGGTGATGCAAAGGTACTGGTGGATGAAGGCTCCTGTGGTCCTCCATCTTTATGCCTGGGGGCCAGGACCAGGCCAAGGCTAGCTACCCAGGGCTAGGCCAAGGCGAGCCCACCCGAAGGGCTGGGCTGAGGCCAGGTCAGGGCTAGCCCCCCAAGGCTAGGCCTAATCCAGTCCCAGGCTAGCCCCCCAGGGCTAAGTCAAGGCTAACCCTCCAAAGCTAGGCTGACATCAGGCCAAGGCTAGCTCGCCAAAGGGCAAGGCCGAGGCAAGGCCAGGCCAGGGCTTGCCCCCAAAGGGCTTGGTTGAGGCCATGGCTAGCCCCCCAAAACGCTAGGCCGAGGCCAGGGCTAGCCCACAAAAGAGTCAGGCCGAGGCCAGGCCAGGGCCCGCTCCCCAAAGGGTAGGCTGAGGCCAGGCCAGGGTTAGGCCCCCAGGGCTAGGTCAAGGCTTACCCCCAAGGCTAGGCTGAAGTCAGGCCAGGGCTAGCCCTTCAAAGGCCTGGCCAAGGCCAGGCCAGGGCTCGTGCCCCAAAGGGCTATGTTGAGGCCAGGCCCAGGCTAGCCCCCCAAAGGGCTAGGCCCAGGCCAGGCCAGCGTTAGCCCCCCAGGGCTAGGTCACGGCTTACCCCCCAGGGCTTGGCTGAAGTCAAGCCAGGGCTACACCCCCCCCCCAAAGATCTCAGCCGAGGCGAGGGCCACCCCCCCCCCCCCCCACCCAAAGATGTAGGCTGAGGCCAGGGCTAGCCCACCAAATGGCGAGGCCCAGGCCAGGCCAGGGATCAGGGACGGCTCGCCCCCTGGCGGCCGATAGCCGGGTAGCAGTAGAGTGAGCTCTGAGGAAGGGAAGGCAGAGTCTGGTGGGCATGGCTAGCTGGCTCCGGGCTACATGCTCTCGGGGCGGAGCCGAGGCGGGGCTAGTGTCTGCGCTCAGGGCGGGCGGTTGCTGCCGGGCTGGGGGCGTGGACAGCAGCAGCAGGGCCAAGTGTTGTTGCTGCCGACGCGTGGGGCACAGCGCCCCCTGCCGTCACCCGCTGGGTCCTATGGGTCCCCGCCGGCGCCGCCCTGGAGCCTGCGGGTTGATGACCGAGAAGGGCGCACGCAACGCCCACCTGAAGCTGCACGGCCATCGCACCACGGGCCCTGGGGCTGCCCTCTGCACAAGACAAAGGTGAGTAAAGGTGACCCCACCCTTTACCAACTCAAGGGTGGAAGTGGGAAAAGACTTTGTTTTGAAAGGTGCACAGCTAGGCCAAATTGATGTCTATTGTGAATGTCTTGTCAAAAGAAAAAGAAATGATTTGGAGAACAGTAGTTACTGTCTAGAAAAAGCATCCTCTAGAAAGACTGGGTCAGTCAGCTAAACGCACATTTCTTAATATGATCCTGGCTAAAATAATAATAATGACCCTGAGGACAGGGCTCAAATGCAAGATCTCAGAGCGTTAATTATAAAGGGAGTCAAAAAGTCAGTCCCAGGGTTCCGAAATGTTGGTTAAATACCCAATCCCCATAAGTAACCTAAGGCTTCCATTTGATCAAAAATAAACAAATAAATAAAACAGGAGGTTTTTGCTACCAGATAATGGGGAAAACAAACATCTCTGGGAGCTGGAATTCTCACCGATAACCTAAGAAAAGGGAGGGAGGGAAGGAGGCACCAGCAGGTGACCAATGGTTATCTGCTGTCTTTTATATGTTAAATGTGACAAAAAAGGACACTCAAGGGCTCATTGTACCCAGGGTTGAAGGACACTAGGTCTAGAGGCCCAGTTGTCTCTGGAAAGGAAATGCAAGGGCCTTATGGGCTCCCAGTTTACCTGTCACCCAGGACAAAACCTCAGGCAACTTTGGATGTTGTGGGACTAGTGAGGCCGCTTGTTCTATTCTTTCCTCTTAACAAAGTGGCTTTTAAGCCATGGTGAATTTTAAATATCTATAAATATACAGTGGTTGGAGGATTTAAACCTAACTTTAAAAGTAGGAGTTTGGCCAGATGGAAAAAAAAATTTTTTTTTTTTTTACAAAGCTGAAGAGGTGAAATAGAGGTCTAAAAGAGAGTCTATAAAAGAATTCTTAAGGGAAACTCAAAGCTGTTTATAGAACAGGATGGAAAAAACAAAACAAAGCTGACAGTTGCTATTATAGAAAAGGGAGTTAAAAAAACAGTGGCTTGATATCTCTGAAAAAGCTGGGCAATCTAGTCAAAGCTAAAATGAAATGGGGGAAACTGCTATAATTATGGAAAAACTGAGCCACCTTAAGAGGAAATGCTCCCTATAGAAAAGAAGAAGAAGAAGTAAATGCCTTTAGAGATCTTGATAAAATAAACAGGGGTATCAGAAGTTCCCTACGATGAAGTCCTACTGAGAGTTTCAAACCTATATTTGTTTTTGAAGTAAACTTCCTGTAGACTATAGATGATTTTGTATAATAGATTTAAAGGATGATTGGACCCAAATACAAAATTTATTTGCCTTCAAATGGGAAAATCTGATAAATGGAAAAAAAAACAATATTGGTAAATGGTACTTTCACAGGGATTCTGAAACACCTAGCCTATTTGGCCAAACACTTGAGTTCATATTGGAGGAGTTCACTTCTACCCCAGGGACTAATCTTTTACAATATGTGGATAACTTATTGGTGTTGGGTAGAACTTTCAAGGGCTATAGTAAATCTGCTAATTTTCTGGGCCAAAAGAGGTTGCGTATCTCAAAAAGTAAGTTATAATTCACTAAAAAAAAAATAGGTAAATATCTAGGTCATCTTATTAGTGAGGGAAAACAAAGGATTAATCCAGAAAGGATTGAGGGAATTGTGAGTTACACCAGGCCAAAGACAAAAAAGGGAACCCTAAAAATTTCTAGAAATGGTGGCTTATTGTAGACTATGGATTGACTTTTATGCACATAAAACTAAAAGCCTTTATCTTGACCTGCTAAAAGAGCCGGACCCACTCCTGTGCACAATGAAATAAATAAACATGCTGGAAAAACTTAAGACAGGGCTATATATTTGCCTCAGGCTAGTAGTAACGTGAAGGACAGTGTTACATCTAAACTTAAGACTAGGACCAGGGCTCCCGTGCTTATGAGAGTTAGGATGAGGGCTCGGGATATGGCTAGGCCTCGGGATCCTGTTCGTCTTAGGTTTGAGGTCATGGTCAAATCTTGGGCTCATGTTTAGGCAATCCTAGGGGTAGAAACAAAGCTGAGGAGAGTAGGACATGCTGAAATTCGGACCAGGCGTGGGTTGATCACTAGTTTTATTTTCGAGGCCAGATGGAGGGCTAGGGTTAGGGTTAGGGCTACGGCTATAGCTAGGCCAACTTTGATGCCTAGGTTTCGATGCAGGTCCATAGTGAATGTTTGGGTGGAAGTTCGGGTTCGGGTCTGTTTTATTGCAAGGCTTGGAGCAAGGGGCAAGTTTAGCAGCAGCCCTATTTTTGGCACCAGGGCAATTTTCAGAGTGTCAATTTGTTGCAGGGCTATGTATTTGCCTCTGTCTAGTGGCAACATGAAGGACAGTGTTAGATGTAAGCTCAAGACTAGGTCCAGGGCTCCTGTGAATATGAGAGTTATGATGAGGACCCGGGATATGGGTAGGCCTGGGGTTCCCTCCCGTTAGTGTTCGGTTTGAGGTCATGGTCAAATCTTGGGCTAGTGTTTAGGTAGTCCTAGGGGTAGAAAAAAAGCTGACGTGAGCAGGACATGCTGAAATTAGGGCCAGGGATGGGTTGATCACTAGTTTTATTTTCGGGTCTAGATAGAGGGCCAGGGTTAGGGTTAGGGCTAAGGCTATAGCTAGGCCAACTTTGATGCCTAGGTTTCGATGCAGGTCCATGGTGAATTTTAGGGTGGGGCTCCGGTTTGGGTCAGGTTTATTGCAAGGCTTGGGGCCAGGGGCAGGTGTAGCCTCATCCCTAATATTGGCACTAGGGCCCTTTTTAGAGCATGGATTTGCTTCAGCACTATGGATTTGCCTCTGGCTAGCGGTCACATGAAGGACAGTATTAGAACGAAGCTTAAGACAAGGTCCAGGGCTCCCGTGCATATTAGAGTTAGGATGAGGGCCCGGGATATGGCTAGGCCTGGGGTTCCCGTTAATGTGAAGTTTGAGGGCATGATCAAATCTTGGGCTAGTGTTTAGGCAGTCGTAAGGGTAGAAAAACAGCTGAGGAGAGCAGGACATGCTGAAATTAGGCCAGGGACGGGTTTCTCACTAGTTTTCAGGGCCAGATGGAGGGCTAGGGTTAGGGTTAGGGCTACGGCTATAGCTAGGTCAACTTTGATGCCTAGGTTTCGATGCAGGTCCATGGTGAATGTTAGGGCGAGGGTTTGGGTTCAGGTTCATTTACATAGACACTCAATGAGATTTGTCCTTTCCCTGTAGTTCTAAGATTGTGATTGTCCTCTTGATCTGTTTTTAGAATTCTGGATTAAAGATCAGTGTTTAAGTCGATAATTTCTAAGTTAATGCTCATGAATTTGTTTAGTTTATTATAATTTTCTTCCAAGGTCTTTTTTTCTCTATTTTGAAGAGTAGCCTATGGAATGTGGTAGTTCATGTTGTCAATTATTTTCTTTCAGATCTTGAAATATATCATTCCATACCCTCTGTTTGAGTTTCCCCTGGGAAATCTGCTATTATTCCAATGAGTCTGCAATTGCAAGTGACCAGATGTTTCTCTTTTGGCTCAGGCAGTTATCTCTGCCCAGTATGGAGGTCAGCACTCATAAGAATAAGCTAAGGTTTTCCTTTCACTGCCACCTGGGAGGTAGTTTCCCTCCCTTACTGAGCCATCTTTCATCCAGTTCCATTAGTCATACTTTCATTACATTACTTTTTCTAGACAGCACTATTTCTGGAGATGGCACATCGCCTCTCATTCAGGTTTGAATGCAGCTGTTTCCTATGGTTCTATTTCCTACAGAGCACCATAACAACTGGTTTGGGCAGGTATCCCAGAGTGCTTTGTGAGTAGTGGCAGCTTGTACTCTGCCATCTTCTTTTAACTGTTCTCATTCTGAGCTGATATTATGACATTAATTTTAACATTTGTTGTAATTTTTCCATAAATACTTATATTAGTTTCCTATTGCTATCGTTTATGCAAATTTATAATCCTATAATTCTATTTGACTGAGCACCCATATGAATTTCATTGACCTAAAATCAAGTTATAAGCATGCTTCGTTCCTTTCAGTGACTGCAAGAGAGAATCTTTTCGTTTATCCTGCTTGCCACACTAGGTTTACCTTTTTTCATTATATTGTTTTTCTGATTAGAACTGTAGCTAATATATCAAGTATTAATATAAAAATAAATGAATAAGAACTGGAACCAGCTCAGAATCATGAAAAAAATATTTTTACAACCACTAAAATAATCTATATCTAACAGGACTTAAAGGATATTAAAGTAGATGGTAAGAATTACAATTTAGTATAGTATCAGATTTCTGAATATATTTTATACCTCAGTGGGGAAAATTAATTGATTTCAATGACATTCATTTTGCATGCATTTGTGAAAGTAATGGATGCTTTGGGGCTGGAGGAATGGCACTGTGGTACAAGTGCTTGCCTAGGAAGTACAAGGCCCTGAGTTCAATTCCCTAATATCACATAAAGACTGGCATAGTGGTATAAGACTGCCTGTAATCCTAGCACTTGGGAGGATGAAGCAGTAGGATTTCTGTGACTCCAAGGCTAGCCTGAACTACATAGTGAGTTCAGGACCAGCCTGGGCTACAGAGTGAGAGAGACCCTGTCTCAAAAAAAAAAAAAAAAGGTAATGGATGTTTTTATGTCACTTGGTTGCTGCAAGTGGACTTGGGAAAATGTTCTTTGAGCATAGTTTTGTTATTCATAATATTTTTACTTGGTTTGTTGGCTGTTGGAATTATAATATTTAAATGCTCTCTAAAAATAAAAATCTAATAAGTAATATTTAACATCATGTATGGCCTCAGCAAGTTAACTCAGTTGTTCTTGTGTCAGTTTGCTTATTCTCTCTCTCTCTCTCCCCACCTTTTTTCTCTACCTCTCTGACCCCAAACAAATTTCTTACCACATTTACAACTTCTTAGCTTGATTCAATACATCATACTTACTACCCAAGATTCATACTACTATAATACAAATTTGTTTTCACAACAGTAAACCTTCAGTTCATTTATGATCTCACTTTAAGAAAAATAATAAAGTATACAAGAATGGTGGGAATAATTGATTTTCTTATCTCTAAACCAAACATGAAAAATTGAAGATTTGAATTTGTATTATATTGTGATTTTTACTATCTAATTCCATTTTGTTCGTATAATCAATAGATTTTCTAAGAATATATACACTTTTAAAGGAACTAATAAATAACTTTTAACCACTTTGTAGTTGTTTATTGATATTATTAAATTATGTCCTAAGTGTTAAGACAACAATAATTTTACTTTATGAAACCTAAGGAGATATTTTCCATCATCATATAGGGGTAGTGTTTACATTTTATCTTGCTCGAAGTTTACTTACATGCTTTGAATCTTTAGACACATCATACACATATTATTTGACAAGTTATTAAGGTTGCAAAGTGATTCAACCAGATTTTTCAATTGATTTTAAGTAGGCTTTTGAGCAATACCTGAAATAAGATAAATTGTGTGTGTGTGTGTGTGTGTGTGTGTGTGTGTGTGTGTGTGTGTGTGTGTGTATGGAGAGAGAGAGAGAGAGAGAGAGACTTACAAAATAAAATCAACACATATAACAGATGTATAACCACAATAAATTTTTAAATTTTCTTTATACACCCCTGTATTTTCTTATTAGCCTGTTGGTGTATTCCCAGAAAACCAGAGATGCACATTCTTTTCCTTAGTTTGCAGCTGGGTAAGAGTTCTAAATCTAATAAGTAGGATGAGAATTGGAAATGCATTCTCTCAGAGAGTTATAATGTTTCGTTGTCTAGTATAAGCTTGTCAGTAACACATATCAAATTAGACATGTGTAAATAAAAAGCATAACTCCACTAACTTCAAGGATACAACAAAAAATTAAAAGTTTTTTCCCATCTTCAGGAAAAGCACCCATCAGTGAATAATCAAACCTTACTGCCCTTCCTCCAAATTGATGTCAAGGACTGGATCATTTGTTTGTCACTCCTGATCAGCACCAAAGGGCTGAGAGTGGCATAGCCATTGCCAACAAGCATTTGCACACAATGATAAACTGTATTGTTGTTCCGCAATATTCCAGAGATGGAGGTGATAACAATGTCCAGAAAATACATCACAATGAAAAAACTCATGAGCAACAGAATACTCTTGGAGGCCCTTTGTTCTGGGGATACTTTTGGAGACAAGCTGGTGCTGTGAAGATGCTGACACTGCCTTTTATGCCTGTGTAAGAGAAACACCATGTACCCACTTGAGAGGGCCATGAGCCCTATAAAGAACACATCACGGAAGGTCATCAGTGTGAATGATATGTATTGGAGTAAGTAATTAAGGGGCCTAAAAGAGCAGAATTCAGTGACATACATCAGACTGTGTGAGGACACATTCGGGGTTGCTGTAATGGAGATTAAAAAACGACCACTTATGATCATATTGAAGATCCATAAAAGGAAAAAGGAAAAGAGGATGTGATATGAGGATTTATGTTTTAATATTGCCAAACAGGAGCTCCTGGGGCTGAGGATGATGGCCTGGAGGACGCTCAGCAGGCAGGTGGTACAGAAGGAGAGGCCTCTCATCAGCCTGTATAGGAAGATAACTAATATGCATACGATATCATTCCATGAATTCTGAAATCCAAAAATATCTGCACATAAAAGACCCACGGTTAGCAGCATCACTATGTGGATAAAGGCCAAGTGGCCAATGGTGAGGTCAGTGAGCTTGGGCCTGTGCCCCAGAAGACATATGAGGATGTAAGAGAGAAGAAGGACAGTGTTGGCCATGATCCCAAAGCTGACTTCAATGAAGAATATGTTGTGTATGTCAATGAGACTAGAATGTTTACGATTTTTATTCATTTCCATGGTGGAAGAAGCACATGCTAGATTTCTGAGGAGAAAAACACAAAGAAATTATTTATCATAGACATTACCACCTTCATCAGTCTAAACTAACGTTCTGCCTTCATCAAAATATATGGATTCATCCTAATGCATCTTTTTCTCTTGTTTGTACTAAAAGCTGCCTCCCCACCGCCTGGATGAATCAGTTCCCATTCTCTGTCCCCCAATTTTCCAATCATGCTGGATTATGTGATTCACTGCTGAGTCCCACAGTGTCCTTGCAACAAAACTGTTAAATTGCAGAAAAGATTTCCATAGTTTTGACTCATTTTTTAATTTTCAAATCTGTCCCTGTGTCTTATATGTCTCGTATCTGCATTCACATATTCAGTAAATTAAGGTTTGGTTTTGTGATGTGTCCAGGAATGTTTTATCAAAATATGCTACTCTGAAAGTCCACTTTTGTCTGAATTTTGCAAATCACATGTTTCTTAATGATCTTGTCATTAATGTATTTTTAAATGAAATACATCATTTTCTTATGCCTCTGTTTTAGGTAAATTAAAGGTATATGCTGACAAAGTTTAAAGGTATAGCATTATTACATAACATTTAACAATACATAACATATAAAGATAATAGTTTAAAAGAATGAAATAGTCTAAAATAGAAATTATAAACTTGCCTTTTCATATTATTTCTCAAAATTCAGTCTATAATTTTGTCTTAGACACATTTACCAATACATAACCTGGAAAAACTGGTCAAATAATGTTAAAACCATCTAGAAAGTGAGGGTAATGGCTACATTTTTTTTTTACCATTACTGACGAGAGTATGGTCTTACAAAGAATAGTGATAAACATATTGCAGATACATAGAGATGCCACAAGTTTACATGACAGCTTGTTGGCAATCATGGTAGGCTAGAGGCAGAAGCATTTATGAGACACTGGGAAATAACCCCCAAGATGAGCAGAAACTCATTAACAGGAGAAGAAAAAAGTGGGTAAAAAAACAAACAAAATAACATGAAAGACAATTTTAAAAAGATGCTCACCCAATGTAGAGTCAGGAGGGTTTACAAAGAAAAGGAGAAGATCAATTAGAGGACTGAGTGCTTGGCCAGTCCCACCAGGCTCTACTCCCACTTCTATACAGTTGAAAGTGTCCTTTAATCAGAAGTCTGAGACAAAAATGGCTAGATATCTCTAAATGAGCACTGCTGGAATTTAGTTAAGCTCTTTCTGCAGAAGGAGCAAGGAGACAACTCAGCAGCGTGTCCAGACCCCTCAGCTTCACCACTCATTTGTAGGCAAGAGAACAAGTCATTAGATGGTAAACAATGAGAGGAAGGGCTGACACATCCAATCTTACACCAGCAAACACAGAAGACTGGAGCTTAGCTTCCTGCTACTGCTGCCACACAAGATCCCTCTATTTTTCTTATTATTTAATGAAGATGAATGAGCACTCTAGTTAAAATCCTGGGGCTGGAGGCATGGCTTAGCAGTTAAAGCACTTCCCTAGCAAGCGCTAAGTCAACTGCTAAGTATCCGAGTTCAATTCCCCAGCACCACATAAACTGGGTGTGGTGGTGCACGCCTTTAATCCCAGCACTTGGGAATCTGAGACGGGAGGATTGCTGTGAGTTCAAGGCCAGCCTAGACTCCATAGTGAGTTCAGGACCAGCCTGGGCTGCAGAGTGAGACCCTGTCTCAAAAAAAAAAAAAAAAAAAAAAAAAAAAAAAAAAAAAAAAAAAAAAAAAAAAAAAAAAAAAAAAAAAAATCCTGACTGAAATGTAAGAAGAACAAGACTTGTTACTTTTGGGTTATGTAGATGAATAGATTTGTTTTTAATCTCCTTAATCCTCCTAATTTTTTCTCTTTTCATCCTCTATTTAAATTGGAACTGTTAGAATTAGAATTGGGATACTGAAATAAACCCACCCACCTTCAGTCACCTGATTTTTGGCAACGGAGCAAGAATAATCAACTGGAAAAAAGCATCTTCAACGACTGGTATTGGGAAAACTAGACTACCACACATGCAGAGAATAAAATTAGATTCATATCTATCACCACACACTAAAATCAGACCAAAAGTGATCAAACAACTGGATGTCAAAACAGAAATACTGAATCTGCTGGAAGAAAATATAGGTAAAACTCAAGAAGACATAGGAACAGGATGTCCCCTTTCAGTTCCCTGTGCACCTCTTGTGTAAGCTTTTGGGCCAATATGTCAACTTCTTTGTTGACTTTATTATCTATAGGTTCTGCTACTTCCAGATGCCTGACATTGGTTTCTGAGATATCAGGCTTTTAGTAGATGTTTTATTACCTCATTTTCCCATGGTTCTGTTGCAGTGAGTTAACACTCAGATGGTGCTGATAGACTCTGTCTCTATTCTAGAGATTCTTTTATTAGAGAATTTCTGCCTTAAGTGTTTTCTTGAGTTCATTCATGCTTTAATATTTATGACTATTTTCAATTTAGTTAGCTATTAAATTTAAAGATAGTGTCAGTGTCTAGTTGTCTTTTGAGACCTTAATCTTCTCCACTCCTTGTTGAGAGAGAAACAGAACACAGAACAATATATGGTCAACAGACAAAATATTTGTTATCCTATCTTGGGTATGAAGATAATTATCCATGTTAACATCCACACTTCAAATAAAGATTTAAATCTACATTACTACTTTATATTAATAACTTATTGGCAGAGGCTACTAGCTAATTTAATATTATAACTATTTTATCCACAACATTAATAGTTGCAATATATAGTCACTATATAGCTAATTAAATCTAATACTGACTTATTGGAATGTTCTTTTAATATCAGTAGTATAATACAGTCATTAAAACAATACATTTCTATGTTACTTATTTAGGCTAGCTCAATCCACCAGAGCTTGTCAATCCTTATTAGGTCTACCCATTGTACCCTTTATAACACTGTGACATATATTTATATCTTTATTTATATTTGTTACCTACTAGCTATATATTGATGCTAACCAAATATTGCTATATACAACATAATGTGACTATCATTCATAGGTAGGTGATTTATATCCTACATTATATAGAAGTCTTTAATACGTGAAAGGACATACTGTATCCTAGAACATCACATCACTGTCTTCAATATTGTTCTTGTATACAAATAAAGAGAAAAAGGAAAACAGAATCAGGAGAATTAATTGACCTTACATGTGTGAGTAGGGTAGATTTGTAAGTATGTTGGTCAACACAATTCAGCTTTGATTAAAACTAGAGCTGGAAAAATATGAAGAGAACCAGGAGAAGTCATCATTGTATATATGTCAAACGCAAGTACTCAGCCTTTATGAAACACATCAGTTCCAAGACAAGAAAGAAGAGAATTTCATGAGCATTTGAATATATTAAAGACAGCGCTTTGCCCTCAAAAAAAAGAGAGAGAAAATTATCTATTGCTTTTGCAAATTCTAAGAACTGTGATGTCCAGCTCAGGCTGCATGTTTATTTGGAAATGTATAGAGAATCAAGATGCTTACATGTGCTTTGAGAAAATTCAACAGAAGGTAATAACTATTTCAAAGTTAGAAACAGGAAAACCCCAAAATCTCTGCCACAAACATGAAGTTTCATTCTTCAGAAAAAAAAAATCCATGAATGAGTTTTCTTTGCTTATACAACCAATAATAAAAAGTCATGCTGTGTTCTGTAATCAGGTTTCAATTTCATTTTATTTATGTCCTTTATAAAATATTTTCAATTTCAGTTATGTCTTTCATGAACTATTTTCAAGTTTATCTGTTGATAATAAACATTAGGTAATCGATGTGTGGATAGAAATCTAGCACAAGTATAGAGATGAGAATAGCTGGAAATATTTTATCCCAAATGTTTCCTTCATAAAATTGGTTAGGCCATATCCAAAACCATTGAGATCATAACAAATATTTTATAAAAAGAAGATACATGAAACAACACAAAACAGTCTTTCTCTTCACCAAATTTTGGGAGATCAGTTTAATTCTGGGAAGGTAGAAGAAATGTTTATTGTCATTGCTTTTATTTTTAATATCAAACCCAATTTTCTTTGTCCTCTGTTATGAAACATGCTAGCAAGTAGAGCACAGGTCTAAGTACTGATACCATTAATTTGAGGTTCTCGAAATTAAAAGTGAGACACTAAAGGTCAACATGAGAAAATGCTAGTGAAAATTTTGTAGGAATGAAGTACATTTTTCTATAAGCAGATGATTTGAGCAGAGAACCTCATGTTATGTTTAACAACTGAAATTGTTTTTAAGTAACTCAAACTATAAAAGTCACTTTTCTAATAATGATATTAACTAACTTAAGATTATAGAAGAAAAGCTAGTATGTTTAATTAAAGCCCATCATGAAACTTTCTTTTTATAACAGATATAAATGCTTATCAAAAGGTTTTAATCTAAAGCAATAAGATAATATGTTTCTTGAGAATTGATCTAGCAAGTAAATTGATCACCTTTTTAATCAGAAAAATACTATTCTATATGAACAACACACTCATTTTTGAATCATTGAACACCAAAGACACTAATCAGATGATTTTCTATTGCATTTAGAGTAAATACGGCTCTGATCTATGTGCTGGCTGCAGCTGAATTGCCCCATGAATATACCAAAGCCCTCACTCAAAGATCCCTCCTGCTTCTTTCCAGGGCCTGTTCAGGATCCTGCCTCTCACTGATTTTACATCATTGTAATACAGACGCACTTACCTGCGTGGATAGATGGACAGGCTTGCTGCACCTGAGAACAGCCAGCACTGTTTTAAAAGAAAAATGTCATTAGCTCATCTCCCAGCAGACCTGTAATTTTAGTATCTGTAAAAAGAAGTGACATATTCTCACTGGAGGGAACAGAACCATGAGGCCCCAGTGGAGCATTTCATTTGTTTCTTGATTTTCTTTTACTCTCGTGGATCGAATTCTTCTGGGGAGAGCTGTGCTCACAACTTTCCTCTAAGCTTCTTTGACACATAAATGTGAGGAATCAGAGGAGTCATACTCATATAGCCAACATCGATTTTCACTTTTTGTTTCCAAGTTCATGTTAGTCCAAACCAAATGTATGTGTAATAGTGTCTCTGCTCTGGAGTGAGAAATTCCTGGAAGCACCAAGGTGCATGTCCTCTCCTAGGAATGTGTCATAGGAACCCTAATCTCTAGTTCTTTCTCATCTAGAGCCCCTGTTTTCTAGGAACTGCTGTTCACACACCCACAATTTCTACATTCACAGTTGCTATTTTCAGCAAATGAGTATTTTTACCCCATTTTATTGATACGTATTAGTGCAAGATTTAAGGTTTACAATGAAGTTGAGGGTTTTGCACACATACGTATCTTGTCAAGATGACAAGACTTTCCCACTTTCCTTTTGTCCCTCCCCCTCCCCTCTCCTCCCTTCCTCCCCTCCCCCCTTTCACTTTGTTTTTTGTTTTAAGTTCCATAAGAGTTGTGATCTGGCTCTCATATCAGAGAGACCATTCGATGTTTTACCTTCTGCTTCTGACTCACTTCACTAAGCATGATGAGTAAAATTTAAAGGTGAATTTAGAAAGAAAGAAAATGGAAAATCAGAGTTGGAGACTCGAGGTTGAGGTAATCACAGGCAAACTCAATGTAACTCAAGGTCAAATAGAGTTGGAGCTGGGCTCTATTCAGGAGGAAAATACAAGATCAACCCTCATCCTCACTGGAGAAGTAAAGAAGCTTGTACTTTCTCTAAAAGAAACTTTTTACAATTATGGTTCAGTGTCTAATAAGCTTTATGCAAAGATATGTACAAAACTGTGAGAGACATGATAAATGTGATTTGTGATCAACTAAGTATTAAAAAAATTTTACCTAAATCCACTGTTGTCTCTGATACTACAATTATAAAGTAGTATTTTAAAATGACCATTATAGGTGTCCTGAATGTTTATGCAAAAATAAAGACAAGATTAGCTACTTCTTGTTGTAATGCATTGCTATAGAATATCAAGGTATTATACTGCATTTTTTATCCTGGGATTAGATTAGATTCAAATTCAATGAATTTTTCTACTGAGTGTGTTTTGAGCTCACTTCAATAACAAAGCTAAAAAATCAAGTTGAAAAATTGTAATTTGTTGGCCACCCAGTGTTAATTTATTAATGTAAAAATATAAAAATATATTAATTAACATACATTAGCAATCATTACATTTTTATAAACAAAAATTAATTCTACTCTGATAATTATTTTTACATTCTTTTGCTGATTTCTTTTATGTTGGGCTTTAAGGAATACAGTGAGAAATCCTAAATAATACGAAAGCAGAAAGCATCATAAACTCTCCTCAAATGATACTACAAATAAACAGTGATATAATTATATGGTATTAGCACAAATACAGATAGACGGACTGATGGAACAGAATTGAGAATACAGAGAGGACCCCTAGCACTCTCAGCCATCTGAGTTTTGATAAAGAGGATAATAATGTAGGCTGGAGAAAACATAGCCTCTCTAACAAGCAGTGCTAAGAAAATTGTTTATCAACATATAGAACTAATCTAGACTCATATCTTTCACCCTGTCCTAAAATTAAATAAAAATAGATAAAAGGCCTGGATAGCACAATTGATCTGCTGAACTTGGTAGACACTGAAGTAGGCAAAATCCTTGAAGATACAGGCAGAGACAAAAACTTTCTGAACAGAACACTTATTGTACAAGAGATGACATAAGAATCAATAAATGGGATTATTTAAAATAAAAAATTTGTACGCACACAGAAAACAATCAACAAAGTGAATAGAGAACCAACAGAATAGGAAAAAAATTGCCATCTACTTTTCAAATAGACAGCTAATATCTAGAACATACCAGGAAAAAAAAACCTGAAAGAAGTAGACTCCCTAAAGTAAAAACTCAAAAAAGGGCAATTAAAATGAATAGACAGTACACAGAATAAAAAGCACAAATGGCCAATCAATACATTAAAAAGTGTTCACCATCATTAGTATTAAAGAAATGTAAACCCAAACAACATTGGGTTGGTTCCTTCTTTCTCCAGTAAGAATGGTTATTATTAAGAACTCCAGAACAAATGCATCAGTTTTGGTAGTGTGCATCAGTTTTGATAGTGTAGTTATTTTGACCATATTGGTCTTGCCTATCCAGCAGCAGGGAATGTCTTTCCACTTTCTAATATCATCATCAATTTTTTTAGTATAATATAGTTTTCAGTGTAGAGATCTTTCACTTCCCTGGTTAGTTTAATTTCTAGATATATAATTTGGGGGAAATACTGAGAATGATATTTGTTTTTCTCATTTCTTTCTCAGTGACATTGTCTGTTTTTTTGGGATTTTTCCCATTTTATTTATATGTATAAGTGCAATACATAAAGTTTACATTGATCATGAGTATTTTGTGCATATACAAATTGAACTTTTTGCACTTTCCCGAGGAAGTTTTCTGCCATAACTAAACCTCCCCACAGCACCAAAACTAAAATTTTAATTGTAAACGTTACTACTTTGGTTTCTTCTGTTTACAAAGATTTCCCTTAAATTTTCATTTCTTTTCAGAAATTGTTAATTCGGTCATCTGTTATACCTGTATTAACATTTAGGATTCAATAACAATTGATTAAAGTGTTGTCTTTTCATTCCAATTATGGATGCGACAGTAAATGTACTGAAAATTTTTCTTTTTACATACTTTCTACAGGTCCCAACGTCCCATATTGTCAGATATCTCAATGCTTTACATAATTTTGCATAAATGGCTTTGGAGACTGAAGCATAATTGGACAAAATGCAGGCGTCTTCCCACTTCTGTTAGTGGGGAAGAGGGTTGCTCATCCAGTCTAGCTCCAGGTCTGCTTCAGTTTCTGTTGTGGTTTGCATCTGAAGTGTCCCCCAAAGCCTCATGAACCTACGGATATTGTTGAGAGGTGAGGCCTGGATGGAATTGGTGAATGCTTTGGGTTTGACATGGACAGGTAGCTCTGCCCTTCCTCCCTGACTTGGCTCACACCATAAGACCTCTCTCTCAGGCTCTGACCCTGACTCCAGCCCAGGCCCTGGATGGTGGCTCCACCATATTTCCAGCTGTCCACCCATGAATGGACTGTGACCTTCTGAAACTATGAGCTAAAATAAATCTTTCCTCCCTAAAGTTGTGGATGTCAGGTATTCTATCTCAGCAATGAAAAAGTAACTAAGACAGGTTGACTTACATTCAGTCTTTCTATGATTCTCTCAGCATCCAAACTCCAGATATACTTTTTCATTTTGAAGCCTATTTCCTTTAAAATTTAACTCATTAATTTAACTCAGGATTAGAACATCATAAGATATATATATATATATATATGATGATTGATTACAGAAGTCAAGATATCCATGTGGAAATAGAACAAGAAAAAGAGTGCCTGTGGTACATTTTTGGAAGAGTACCCTAGCTGGAGGTTCCAGGCATCACTGACCTCAGCAAGGGCACTACAAAAAAAAAAAAAATTCATTGAATTTTCACTCATTTGAGCTTAGGATCAAAATTCTTTAATTTGTTTTGTCTGCAGGATTATAGACCTTCTGATCCTTTATATTATGTGTCAAGGGAACTTACAGAAACTTTTTTGAACACATCTGTCCCCAGATGGTTATAATCCAGCAGAGAATAAAATAAGATTAAGTATTCCAGGGGGACTCCATGGCCCTATCCTCCCCAGTGGAACCTTGTCACCTTTGTATAGACAATAAAATTACAGGTTGCCAAGAAGTGAACATATGACAAGCAGGGTCCTAGGCAAGCTATGTAAAGAAGCACAAGGGATGTTTAAGTGAGGAGTTTGGTGGATGACAATGGCCATCTCATTGCTCAGAGGGTGGTTTACTCTGCAGTGCAGTTGAAAATTCTTGTTAGTATACATGGTGCTTTAATTTAATGACTCATAAGATGAGCAGATGTTTTCTTATTAAGTATTGAATTAAGTAACTTCATATATATATTTATTTCTCAGAATTAAATGACTAATTTGATTTCTAATCAACTCTCAATGAAGATATTATCTTGTAACTTTATACCAAAAAATTTTAAGTTCTATTTCTATTCTGAATGAAATTTTCATTGTGGATTTTCATTAAATGTGCTCAGTTTTGGTTATTATCTTTGTATATCAATTAACTTGTGTAGTTTGAGCTGTTGAAAACCGGTTGTAACTAGGTAATATGAAATGAGTTCTTTGTTCAAATCATCCTGCTTTATAAACTCATTCCTACAAAACCTCATTCCTCTTTCTTCATTCCTACAAAACATGTACTAGTATTTTCTCATACTCACTATTAAATCAAAGAAGGGCCCTGACAGAACCAAAAATATGACCAACAGCATGAGAATTCGGAGTGAAAATGCATTGTTGCCAGATCCCTAGGCCTGGGCAGCAGGTCCAGATGTAACACCTCCATGACCTTGTGCCTGGCTAGCAAGTCCGAGCATGAGGCCAGGTAAAAGGGATAAGGGATGAAACAGCAGGTATTAGAGGGGATAAGAAAAGAGGCCAACAGGCTAAGAAAAGGGGAAAATGGTAAACAAGAAAGAGGCAAAGGATAAAAGTCTAAGAGAAGAAAGAAAAGGAATAATAAAACAAGTAAAAGAGGGACTGGAGGAATGTAACAGTGGTTAAAGCTCTTGCCTAGCAAGTACAACACCCTGAGTTCGATTCCCAGTACCATATAATCTGGCCATGGTGGTACACACCTATAATCCCAGCACTCAGGAGGCTGAGGCAGGAAGATTGCTGTAAATCCAAGGCCAGCCTGGCTCCATAGGGAGTTCAGGACCAGTATGGACTACAGAGTGAGACCCTGTCTCAAAAAAAAAAAAAAAAAAAGAAGAAGAAGAAGAGTGAGAAGGGGATAAGATTAAAGTGCAAAGGGCTAAGAAAACAAAAGGCTGTTATTGGGTGAACAGAACTTCTACATCATGTGAGTGGGATAGCCAGCATGAGGGTCAAGGATTGGGCTGTCTAGCTACTATGTGCATTGGGTATTTGCCAGGAAGGAACAAAATATAGAGTTGCCTGGTAGGTTGAGATGGCAGGTGGGTGGACTATGGGTTAAGGAGTGCAGGCCCCCTGAGGGTCAGAGTTGTTGTCATCTCCTGGCCAAATGCTGGGGCCTGCAAAGTTATTGTGTCGGGGCTGGAAAGGCCAGGTTACCATGGCCGGGAAGGAAAAAGGAAATGGCTCTCTATAAGCCAAGGTCATACACCGACAGCCGAGCTCTGTGTGTGGGAACAGCTGAGAAATTCAGCTCAGGAGTCACAGCAGAGGAAACCCATACTCACCTTTCTTGTCTCACTATTAATATCAAAATAATTATGTTAGCATGGAAACATGTGGTCTATGTGTAAGAAAAATCTCATACCCCAAAATCGTGAAAGATTTACTCCAAAAATATTAAAAGTAAATTAAGAAAATTGATGACAGCAGGGCTCAGTGGCACAGCACTCTGGGAGACTGAGCCAGGAGGAATACAAGTTTCAATCTATCCTGGGCTACTTAGCTGTTTAATGAGACCTTGCCTCAAAACCAAAAGCTAAAATGGGCCGGAGATGTAGTTCAGTATGAAGGGACTGGGCTACATCCCCAGTATCGTATAAAAAGAAAGGAAAGAATTGGATTACAAAACAATTCTTTTCCTTTTCTACCAAAATTCTAAGAATATAATGTACAAGAATTATGTAGGGGAAAGACAATTTTTGTCTGTTTATATTTTCTCTATGCATCTTCATTTTTAAATGCCTTGGTCATATCTAGTGGGTGAATGCTATGCCTCCATCACTTGTGTATCTGCTTCTTTTTCTATGTATGGGAAGTTTACGACTTCAGGTTTTTTTAGTCCTTTAGTATGGATTTCCATTTTTTCTTGTATTCCCGATATTCTTCCCCCCCACCCCCATTTTATTGATATGTACAAGTGCAGAATTCAAGGTTTACAATGGAGTTGAGCATTTTGTGCACATACATTTCTTGTCAAAGTGACAAGGGCATTCCTGCTCTCTTTTTGTCCCTCCCCCTACCTTCCCTTCTCTCCCTTCCCCCCCATCCCCCTCATTCGCTTTGTCTTTCATTTAAAGTTCCATGAGATAGTTGTGGTCTGGGTCTCTCATATCAGAGAGACCATCCGATGTTTCACCGTCTGCTTCTGACTCACTTCACTAAGCATGATATTCTCAAGTTTCTTCCATTTGCCTGTGAAAACCTCCACGCTGTTGTACCTTACAGATGCGTAGTATTCCATTGTGTATAAGTACCACAGTTTGTGTATCCACTGGTCTGTTGATGGGTATTTTGGTGACTTCCATATTCTAGCTATTGTTAGTTGTGCTGCTATGAACATGGGTATACATACATCTCTGTTGTATGTTGTTTTGGCCTCTTTTGGATATATTCCCAGGAGGGGTGTCACCGGATCAAAGGGGATATTTATTTCTAGTCTTTTGAGAGCTCTCCATACTGCTTTCCAGAGTGGTCAAACGAATTTACACTCCCACCAGCAGTGCAGGAGGGTTCCTTTCTCCCCACAGCCTCGCCAGCATTGATTGCTATTTGATTTGTTGATATAAGCCATTCTCTCTGGAGTGAGATGGTATCTTAGCGTTGTTTT
>PVKB01008054.1:0-22367 GCA_004027205.1 Ctenodactylus gundi | reverse complement strand
ACCACGTCCCCGCGCCGCTCGGGGTCGAACACGGGGTCCCCGCGCGGGACGCGGATGTTGAGGAACTCGGCGGGGCAGCCGGGCGTCTCCACGCTCACCACGTCCGCGAGCACGTGGTAGCCTGCGGGGCGCGGGGTGAGTCGCCCTGTCCCCGCCGAGCCGCGCGCTGGGGGACTCGGGGCGCGGGCTCGGGGCGCGCCTGGGCGTCCCACTAAGTGAGACAAGAACAGTTTCCCCTGCCAACCTCGAGAGGCTGTTGTCAGAATCAAAACGATCTAAAGTGGGGGTCCTTTCAATTGGGTCCCCTCTGGTGGGCCGACGGGGACCTACGGGGAGGACAGCGGCGCAGACTGTCCCTCCGAGCCGTGACAGGGTCCCGTGGTTTTATGCAAGGGGCTCAAACATCCCCGCACCCCGAGTCCTCCGGCGACGGGGCTGGCATCTCCGCGCGGTCTTGGGGACCTGCAGGGAGCCCCGGCGCCCCTCCGGCCCCGCGCGGCTCCCCTCTTCCGGACTCACCGAAGAAGACGCCCAGCACCGTGCGGTTGCGCAGCGACGCCAGCCCGGCGGCGCCCCGCGTGGCAGCGTCGCTCAGCCGGCGCGGGTTGGGAAGCAGCGGCTCCTCCAGCGCCTGGTATACGCCGTCCGCGTAGTTGGCCGGCACCAGGCGCTGCAGGCGCGAGCCTGAGGGAGGCGGGCGGTTAGTCGGGCGCGGGTCCCTAGATGTCCCGCCCCGGCCCCGGCCCGGGACATACCTGCCGCGCCGCGATCGTGGTGCCTCAGGTTGTTGAACCAGCCGTCGTAGCGCTGCACCTCCCAGGACAGCGGGCGAGCGGGCTGGGCCCCTGCGGGCGCAGCGGGGGGCCGTGGGCGTCGGCCTCTCGGACACGCCTCGGGCCCACCGGCGGGAGCCGTCCCCAGCGCCCCAAGCGTCCCCAACCGGACGCAAGCGACAAGTGACAGCACCCATCGCGGGGACGAGGGAGCCCCAGGAGGCGTTCCATGGGGGAACTCTGCAGAGACCTGGCTCTCCCGGCCGCCGCCCGGAACCGCTCCCCTCCCACACCCCGGGGACAGCGGGTGACACCTCGCAGCCGCAGGGGCCGCTACTCACCCGCCAGGTCCCGGAATCCGGTGAACAGAGCTCCCAGGAGCAGCAGCGTGGCTGGCCTTGCTAGGAACATGCCCACCTCGAAGTCTGGGGGTCTCGGAGTAGCAGCACCCGTGGATTTCCCTGTGGGACGCCTCACCGAGGCTGAGGCAGGAGGATCGCAAATGGGGGCTCAGCCTGGCTAACTTGGGGACTCAAAATGAAAACCCGCACGCCGCTCTGCAGGACCGCGGGGAGAGAGCCGACCTCCACCCGAGACCCCCCGCGAGGCTCTGCGGACTCACCAGTCCTCGGCAGGCCTGAAGCCGGGAACCGCCGTCCCACTGCCGCAGACCCGCGCCTCCCGGAGGTGGCAGGAAGGGGACGGAGCCGAGTGTGCTGGGACTCGGACCCGCAGCCCGCCCGCCGCTCCCCAGGGACGCCCGGTGCAGAGAAGGGGCGCTGGGAAAATCAGGTGGCAGCCCCCGTGGGACCTGAGGTGCAGGATCCCGCGGAGTTTGCAGGCGTCGCGGGTCCCTTCTGCTCCGCTCTGCCGTCTCCTCCACTCCGCGCCCGCTCCGCGCGTCCTGGGTGTCAGCTCCGAGCGGGACGCGCCACAGGTGTGAGCACCTGTCCCTGGGGCGCCCCCTCCTGCTGCGGGGGCGGGCCCTCGTTTGCATAGAAGCCCCGCCCATCTTATTTGCATGACCTCTTCCCCGTGGGGACTCCGGGGCTTGGTGGGGACACCCACGCCGAGAGCTGTCCCCACGCCTATAAAAGGGGCCTGGGTACCACGCGACTTCCAAGCGCAGCGCGAGCCCGCACTGCCCGGAGAGTCCCTGGCTGGCCGCCGCCCCCGGGAGCCGGTCCCACTCGCAGGTCACCCCAGGGCGCTTCCTCGACGGAGAAGCCCCGGGCCGACTCGCGCAGCCACCCGGTCGCCGTCGCCGCCCCTCGCCCGCCCGCGCGCAGCCCTGGCCCGGCAGCAGCATGACGGTGTGGGACGGCGTGCTGCCCTTTTACCCCCAGCCCCGGCACCCTGCCGGCTTCAGTGTCCCGCTCCTCATCGTCATCGTGGTCTTCGTGGCCTTGGCCGCCAGCTTCCTGCTCATCTTGCCCGGGATCCGTGGCCACTCGGTAAGGGGGCGGGGGGGGCAGGAACTCGGGTGGAGTGGGGCGCCTCCAGGAGAAGCGGCGGGGCCGCGCTGAGGGTCAGGAGGGGCGGATTCCGAAGATCTGGGGCAGCGAGCAGGCTTTCCCAAGAGCTCCTCAGGACCAGACAGACCACTGCTGCCAGAGCGTTACCCCGGGGTCACTGACAGGGCGTCCCAAATATCGTGGCATATATAAAATTATACAACATAAAAATTAGTAATTTGTCATAATACTTGAAGTAAAACGAATACCATGAGAAAAAATTCCACAAGCACTAAGTTCAAGGTACAAGGTGTCCCTAAAGTTGTCATATGCAGGAAAAATTAACAAACTTTCGGGACAGGGCCTTCCACGCCTTTCAGGACTGCAGTGGCATTCCTATCCTGTCCTGGAGTGCACCCCTTGGAGCGGAGGGGACCAGAGCCAGCAGCTCAGTGTGCATTTCCTCGCGGAGTGGGGCTGAAGTAGCTGCATCTTGGTGCCTCCTGATCCCACCAGGATTGGAAGCTGTACCAGCCCAGGTTTCCAAACTCTTCCCTGCCCCAGAACCTGGGCTGTAAAGTTGCCCAGTCCAGGAAGATTCAGTCTTCCCGTCTCTTGGTGTTCGCTGGTTTCCTAGGGAACAGGTGCAACTAAGAATTCCTGCATTTCTACCTCTCTTTCTTGGCCGCCAGGCCCCAGGTCTCCCTCTTCTGGGGGATGTGATCCTTGCCGCCCTGCCACTTCTGGACTCACTGAGCCAGGGATGGGACTGCCAGGCAGGAGGGGGACCTGGCGCCAGACAGATGGGAGAGCAAGGTGGCAGGTCTGCCAGGCAGGGTGGACCTGGGAAGGGGGCAGGGGAGGTAGAAGCACATGACCAGAAGACACCAGAAATGTCAGTGGCCCCAGGGACTTACAGGAAAACCACACCTGGCACCAGCCCCAAAAGGTCAGGAATGTAGTTGCGACTGAGGCGGAGCAGGGTCAGGAGAGGTCTCGGGGACGGACCGGGCAGTGCCCAAGAACGACCGTGTGTCTTTTCCTGCAGCGCTGGTTCTGGCTGGTGAGAGTTCTCCTCAGTTTATTCATAGGTGGAGAAATTGTGGGTGAGTGCGTGGCCTGCCCACAAGGGAGAGGGTGGCGTGTGGAGGGAAGTGGGCAGGGGACCCCTGGGAAGGTGGGCTTGATTTCCTGCTTCCGCTTCTCACGGTGCAGCTCTTTCTCCTGGCCACTCCTCTGCCCCTACCGTGCCACTACACTCCTCCCTAGACCCCCATCTCTGTGCACTGTCGCTCCCCAATTCCGAGTTCCCGCCCTATGTGGCTGTGTGCATCTCCCTACAGCTGTGCACTTCAGTGGAGAGTGGTTCGTGGGGAGCGTGTGGACCAACACGTCCTACAAAGCCTTCAGCGCCGATCGGGTTCAGGCGCACGTCGGCCTGAACGTGGGCCTGGTGGGAATTAATATTACACTCCGAGGTGAGGCTGCGGCAGGATATCCCGGGGCTGGGAGATGCCGGGGCTGGGGGAGCAGAGTGGCTGGCAGAGACTCAAAAAGCGCTAAGTAGGAGCCCCGGCACAGGCCTGTGATCCCAGTCCTCTGGGAGGCTGAGGCCAGCTCAAGCCCAGCGTGGGCAATCGATTT
Organism: Ctenodactylus gundi; assembly: GCA_004027205.1. Taxonomy (NCBI): domain Eukaryota; kingdom Metazoa; phylum Chordata; class Mammalia; order Rodentia; family Ctenodactylidae; genus Ctenodactylus; species Ctenodactylus gundi. The sequence goes on along the minus strand of PVKB01008054.1, from coordinate 18,496 downwards.
ACGACTTCAGGAGACCCCGTCTCAAAATCACACCTGAAAATGGGCTGGAAATGTAGCTCGTTGCGAAGGCCACGCCCCCCAGCACACTAGCATTTGGTCTTCGCCCCACCCATCGCCATCCCACCCCGCGCGGAGCACGCGCCCTGGCCTCCTCAGTGTGAGTCCGGCTTCCACCCGTGGCCGGCCCGCTGCTCCCCTAGGGACCCCGGTCAAGCAGCTCAACGAGACCATCGACTACAACGAGCAGTTCACCTGGCGCCTAGACGAAGACTACCACCGGGAGTACGTGCGCGCGCTGGAGAAGGGGCTGCCCGACCCCGTGCTGTACCTGGCCGAGAAGTTCACGCCCAGCAGCCCCTGCGGGCTGTACCACCAGTACCACCTGGCGGGCCACTACGCGGCGGCCACGCTGTGGTGAGCGCGGGGCAGGGCGGGGACCACGAGGGCGCCCCTGGCAGCCTCCGGACGGACTCCGGGGACCCGGCGGCGCGCGCAGCTCGCGATCTCCCCGCCCCCGGAACCCCCCGCGCCCTGTCCGCCGCCAATCCGGGCTCAGCCCCGCGGCGAGGGCCCGCGCCCCGGAGCCGGGCGCACCCGCTCACGGCCGCCCCTCGCGCCCCGCAGGGTGGCCTTCTGCTTCTGGGTCATAGCCAACGTGCTGCTGTCCACGCCCGCCGCGCTCTACGGGGGCCTGGCGCTGCTGGTCACCGCCGCCTTCACGCTCTTCGCCGTCTTCGCCTTCGCGTCAGTGTCCAGCGTGCCGCTCTGCCAGTTCCGCCTCGGCGACTCGGCGCTCACGCCCAGCTACGGCGCCGCCTTCTGGGTCACGCTGGCCACAGGTGAGGACCCGGGGACGGCGCCCGGCGTCTGGGGTGGGGACGGGGCTGGCGCCGAGCGCGCGCTCTCTGAAGAGCAAGACGAGGCCACCTGCGGTGTCCAACAGGCCTGTCTGGCCATCGCAGAGCATAGGGACGCTGCGCCACTAGCGCGGGGCTGCAGCCCCGTCGTCCGAGGGGGCTGAAGCAGGAGGATCGCCAGTTCGAGCCTAGCTTGGGCAATTTAGCGAGACCTTTTCTCAGGTTAAAATAATAAATCAATAAATAACACGCCGAGGATATATATAGCTTAGCGCCAAGGCCCTTGGCACACACGCACGCACGCACGCACGCACGCGGGCAGTACCGAAGGTCTGGTATCTTAACCCAGTCAGCAGGAACCCATGCATCATGGAATTTATTTTAGAAATCATGGGTGTGATCTGAGCCCAGGTAGGGTCTTCTCAACTCTGCCCTCTTCTGAGACAAGGGCTCCCTAAATTGCCCAAGCGGTGCCCGAACTTGCGATCGTCTTGTCTCAGCCTTCCAAAGTGCCAGAGTTACCGGCCGAGCCACCGAACCCCGCTTTTGTAGAGAGGGCTCTTTCCGCGGTGTGTGCGCATGCGCGTCCGGGCAGGTTCCCAGAAATGCAGGGAGCGGGCCGGGGCCTGGCCCTGACCCCGACCCCGTCCTTTCTTCCGACCGCACGGGCAGGCGTCCTGGGCCTCCTGCTGGGAGGGGCGGTGGTGCTTCTCCACTACGCGTCGCCCCGGGCTCTTCGCATCCTCCTGGACCAAAGTGTCGCGGACTACAGCCACCCCTCGAAAGGGGGCTCGCCTCTCATCCTCAGCAACCCGCTGGACCAGCACTTCGGGACGCCGGACTCAAAGCTCACCACGAAACTGTGAAGGCACCAGCTATGGACTCCGCCCGCCCTGGGCCTCCGGAGCCGGGGGCCTTGACACTGGCCATGGGAGGGCACCCCGCTAGGGGACACTGCTTGGCCCGCGCCAGGGGCTCTAGAGAGACTCTGCGTTGCCCATGCTGAGAGAGAACGTGGGTGACCTTGGCAGTCTTCAGAGTGAGCTGTAAATAAACTTTCTTTTATTTTTAACAACAACAACAACAAAAAAAAATCGCCGTTAATTACCATGGCTTCTCTGGGCTCTTGACCACTCACGCCCTCAAGAGGCGTCCCTGGGGCAGGGCTGGAAAAACCACTTAGGGCACACGGTGTGCTGCCCCAGGAAGAGTCTGGAGCGGGGCGCCCTCTAGAGAAACCGGAGGGGAACCGTCTTCCCAGATGGCCGGGCTCAAAGACCTGGCAGGTGCTGCGCCCAGGTGACTCCCGCCCTCCGCCACTCCACTGTGTGGTTTGGGATTGATTCACTAGCTCTCCGCACTCGGCTTCTTTTGCATTTGGTGGCTGAGGGCAAGGCGGACCTCAGCAGGCCATAAAATACAGAATTGTGGAATTTTATTTTATTTTTTCAAGGTCCTTGTCAAGTCCTACAATGGAAGAAAGTCTATTTGGGAACAGAAACTCAAAGGGAATGCGGACAGTAGGTTCATGGCAGACGTGGGATGAGACGTTTGGTCTCCTCCGTCAGTACAGACCAACAGGGGACAGGGACAGGGACACACCCAGGCCTCGAACACGTGTATTGTGAATGAGGTTGGGTGTCAGCAGGTGGCGCTCTGAAGAGGAAAGCACCCAGGCAAGGCAGGCTGCCTCACCAGAATGAAGCTACCCGCTTGGTCTCACCATGGAGAGCGGGTTTGTGGACCCAACCTCTCCAGCACTCGGAGTCTTTTGCCTGTTCCTCTTTATTCAACAGGCACCGTCTCCTTTCACCCTGCCCTGTAGACTGCACTGGAGGGCCTGCTGCCCCACTGAGGGCCACTCTGGTGTTTTTTGTTTGTTTTTATACCGGGGATCGAACCCAGTGCCTTTGCATTATGTCCCCAGCCCATTATTTGACTTTGAGATAGGGTTTCACTAAGTTGCCCAGGCTGGGCTTGAACTTTCAATCCTCAGCCTCCCAGAGTGCAGGGGTGATAGGCCTGCACCACCAGGCCTGGCAGCTCTCGTGCTTTTATGGGGTCCAACAAGGAGCCAGAGCGAAATCCAGGTGGCTGCAGGAGAGGAACATCATAGGTCAGTGGTCCCCAACCTTGTTGATTCCAGGGGCTGTTTTTGTGGAGGACAAATTTTCCATAAACTGGAGGCGTGTGTTGCGAGGGGAGAAGGCGCGGGCAGCCCAGCTCCCCCTCAGCTCCTCAGGCTAACGATTCTCATCAGGAGCCCGCAACCTAGGTTCCTGGCACGTGCAGTTCACAGCCCAGGCCACGCTCCTATAAGCTGCCACTGGTCTGATGGGGGGTGGAGCTCAGGAGGCCATGCTGGCAATGGGGAACCGCTGTAAATACAGATGAAGCTTCCTTTGTTTGAAACCCCTGTGGCACAGCCTGGCTTCTGGATACTGGTGCACCTGGTCCCAGGGCTGGGGACGCGTTACAGGGCACAGTCAGTCTCTCCGGGCTCCTCCTTACAGCATGCATCCGGGGAGGCCTCTGACGGGGGGACGTTCTGGAGCTCGGGACTCTCGGCGGTGGGCCGGTAACGCGGGCTCAGGAGTCCCCCTTCCTCAGCCCCCGACTCCAGTGCAGACTCCTCACTCTGGCTGAAGAAAATCTTCAGCCTGTGGGGCAGCAGCCTGTGCGCCACCGCCATGATCAGGCCCAGCAGCACACACAGCAGTCCTGGGAGTGGGGAACAGATGTCTGGCCTGAGTGCTGTCACGCCCTCCCGAGGACACTGCTTCCCAGCACATCAGAACAGCGCTAGGAGGCCTGGGTCTCTGTTTCTTTGGGCAACTGAGGCTCGGAGAGGGGACTGGCTTAGTTACATGCCAGCACAGTTTGACTGTCCTGAGTGTTCAGGTTACAGCCCAGTGCTCTGTCATGTTTGGGGGTGGGGGAGATGGACGAGGGGGACCCTGGGCTGCTGGGCCTGCTGGCTTAGGCCTGTAATCCCAGAACTCTGGGAGGCTGAGGCAGGAGAGTCATAAAGTTCAAGTACAGTCTAGGCAACTTAGCAAGACCCTGTCTCAAAATCCAAAATAAAAAATAGTGTGGGACGTAGCTCAGTGTGAAGGTCCTGGGCTCGATCCCCGGTTCCACAGAAAAAGAGAGCAAAAGCCTATGCCCCTAGCAGCAGACCCTCAACTGCCCCATGGTGCCCCTGCCCGCCCTGCCCTCCCTCCCAGCCCCCCAGGGCAGTCGTCAGCACTGGGTCTCACCTGTGGCCAGGGTGACCCAGAAGGCGGGCCCATGGTGAATATGCAGCACAGCGGTACCCAGGCGCAGGGGACAGGGCGGCGTGAAGGATGCCACCGTGGAAAAGAAGAACAGGGCCAACAGCTGGAAGCCACCTGTGGCCAGGAGCATGTGGCCCCCATAGACCAGCACAGGCATGGACAGCATCACATTGGCCAGCAGCCAGCAGAGGAATGCCACCCTGGAAGACCAGGATACAGGGTGAGGCTGGGGGGCCCAGGAAACCCAAGGATACCCCAAGGATTTTGTGTCTGTGTGGCGCTGGGGATGGAGCTCAGGGCCTTCACTCCGAGCTACATCCCCAACCAATTTTTTAGTTTTGATTTAGAGATAAGGTCTTCCAAGTTTCCCAGGCTGAACTTGAACTTGTGATCTTCCTGCCTCAGCCTCCCACACTTCTGGCATATCAGGCCTGTACCACCAGGCCCAGCCGCTGAAGATGTAAAATAGGGATTCCTTCCTGAGGGCTTTCCCGGCATACACCATGGTGACAGGTGCCACCTGGGTACTCATGTGGGCTGGGCAGAGCCCTGCTCTGGAGGTGGGCCCAGCAGGGCTGCAGTCTCTTTCCCTGCCACACTCACCACAGCATGGCCGAGGCGTAATGTCCCGCCAGGCGGTACTGTTCGTACAGGCCACAGGGGCTTCGTGGGGAGAACTTCTCGGCCAGGTAGAGCACAGGGTTGGGAAGGCCCTTCCGCAGGGCCTGTGCATATTCCTCGGCATAGTTCCTGCCCAGGTGCCAGGTAAACTCTTCATTGTAATCGATGGTCTCATTCAGCTGCTGCACTGGGGTCCCTGGGAGGGCAGACCGAATGCACTTAGCAGGCACCAAGAGCAGGAGGTGGCATTCCCCGGGGAGCGGCGCACCCACACCCGATGAAGCCCAGGAGTGGATCTCAACTGAGAGGAGGCAGCTCGAATCACCCCCAGCGCCCCCCCAGCACCCACCCACCCTCCTAGGCCCCATGCCAGGCGTGCTGTAGGTCTTTGGACCGTGCCAAAGTACAGCGTAAGCCAGGCCCAGTAGCCGAGGCCTGTAATCTCAACAGTCTGGGAGGCTGAGGCAGGAGAATTGTAAGTTTGATTCCAATCTGGCTCCCATGTAGCAAATATTTTGTGAAACAGTATGATGAATATTTTGTAAACAAAGGCACCTTGACTTCCACGTCCCACTTTCGCTGTGTGTGGTGGCCTTAGGGACACCCTGTTGGTCCCAAAGACACAGCCACTCTTACCTGTGAGTGTGATGTTGACTCCTCCCAGCCCAATCCGCAGCCCCACCTCGGCGCTGATCCGCTGGGCACTGAAGGCCTTGTACGTGGTGTTGGCGCTGACCCGGCCCACGGACCACTCTGAGCTGAAATTCACAGCTGGGGCAGGGAGTTGGAGATGTGGGAACTCAGGGGCTCTGGGCATTGCTGGGATAGTCTGGAGGAGATCCACCAGGGGCCCTTCTCTGATTGGTCATAACTGTACCCCTACCCCGCCCTGTCCTGTAATCCCAGCACTGTAGGAGGCTGAGGCAGGAGGATGGAAAGTTCAAGCCTAGTCTAGACAAAGGTGACTTAGTGAGACCTGGTAGCAAAATCATCCCCTCCTCCACCAAAAAATAAAGTAAATAATAAATTGTGTTCCCATCAAATAGCCTGGGGTCTGGCTCCTAGTAGGAGGCTGCTATCCCTGCCTCCTGCACTTAGGGTCGGTCCCTCGGCAACCAGGGGAGGAAGCCTTCAAGGACATGCCACAGCAGGCCAACACAGGTAGTGTCACCTGCTTTCTCGCCGGTCCCTGTGCTGTAGGACCTAAGCTAAACTGTTAGGAAGGTTGGGGAGGTGCATCTACAGGTGCATCCCAGGCTGCCCACTATGGTCAGGGGTAGGCAAGGGGGTAAGGCCATGGCAAGAAGGGAGCGTGAGCTGGGCCTGGAAGCCACCAAAGCAGGGACCACTGAGGAGAAGGAAGGAGAAGGCAGGCGACCCCTGAGGGGACCTCGGGGCAGCTGCCGAGTCAGGCGCGCCTGGCACTCACCTAGGACCGCAGCCCCGATGAACAGGCTCGTCACCACCCGTAGCAGCCAGAACAGCCTCTGAGTCACGGGGCGGGGATTAGTAAACTGTGCCCACTCAGGTCCGATCCCTCTTCCCCCCCCCCCCCGTGGAGCGAAGGCAGGGGTTCCACGAGGACACCACGTGGCCCACGGGGATCAGCGTGCCTGCCCCGCAGAGGCTGGCTGTGTTTCCTACCGTCTTGCCCCGAATGCCAGGCAGGATGACGATAAAGGTGACCAGGGCAGTGAGAAAGATGGTGATGATGACCGCCAGGGCAGTGTCCATGGGGAAGTTTGGCTTGGGGTCCGCGTAGAAGGGAAACGCGCGTCCAGGAGCAGCCATCTTGGTGACAGTGTGCCAGGGGAACACGCTGGACAGCGACAGCCGCGGATTCCTGGTGCTTGGTGCTGGAGGTGCGGGGCGGGTACACAAGGTCAGGCCTGGTCACCAGCCTCGCCTTCGCTGCCGTCATGGCCACCCATCTCCCGGTCTGGCCTGGTTTTGTCCCTGGGCTTGGCTTCACACTGAGCTACACCCCCAGCTCTATTATTATTTTAATTATTATTATTTTAATTTTGAGGGCTGAAAGAATGGCTCAGCAGTTAAAGCACTACATCAAGCGTTAAGTACCCGAGCTTGATTCCCCAGCACCACAGAAGCTGGGCATGCTGGCATACACCTGTAATCCCAGCACTTGAGAGGCTGAGGCAGGAGGATTGCCATGAGTCCAAGGCCAGCCTGGGCCGCATAGTGAGTTCAGGACCAGCCTGGGCTGCACAGCAAGACACTGTCACAAACAAAATAAATAAACCAAAAGGCACTCGAGGGCACATGCCCTCCACACGGCACGGTGCTAGGCCCGATGGCCTTCTGTTTGACCAGCCATCAACACTGGTCCTTCTGTTCAGATTCCTGGGCTACAGTTCAGCCCAGGACACTGGCTCTGGACTTTTCTACCAGCCCTGAAATCCCAGAAATTATTTAACTCCAGCGTGTCCCTTGGTAGATTTGAAAAATAATAGAACCTAAACTTGTTACGTTTAGTCAGATCTTGATTCTCTTTGTTGGTAAGACACGCCAAATACACGTACTGTACTGAGCGTGAAGCCCAAGGTCATCACCCTGAGCTCGTTTGTTTGTTTTGATTTTGAAACAGGGTCTCATTACGTTGCTAAAACCTAAAACGCTCAGGCTGGGCTCCAACTCGAGATCCTCCTGCTCCAGCCTCTCGGAATGATAGGCCTATACCACCAGGTCCAGCTAAAATATTTTCTTTAAAAAACAATAACAAAAAAAGAGGTCAGCTTAGGATCACTGATGTCATTCCTGCCCCTTTTGCTAAGTGCGGTCTGTGCCAGGGTCTCAATTTGCCCGTAATTTAGTCTGACCCGCAGTGTCTCGTTAAACTTTGAAGAATAAATGTTGGAGCCCAGCAGCTCCGGGGGGTTGAATTCTGCCTTGGCCCTATGCAGCCCACTCAACCTCGATGGGCTTTATTGAAAAATGAGGCCATCATGTCTCCATTACAGAGGCCTGTGGGCCGAGCCGAGACTGCACGTAAGACATTAGGCGTGCGTGAGGAAGGAGAGGCCGCCATGTGGGGCAGAAGGGAGGGCGTCCTGACTCCATTTCTCTCTCCAGTCATTCCCGGAGAGAATCCTGGGCTGGAACCAGTCCTGGGCCTCATTCTAGCTCTTCACGGACCTCCCCTGTCAGGCTGGGCAGGTAGTGATGGCCCTGGTTCTCAATTTCCCAATCGGTCACTGGCTATGATGACGTCTGGTCCCTTGCTATCAAGACAGGGTCTAACTTGCTAACTTGTGCAGGCTGGATTCAAACTCATTATCCTCAGCCTCCCAGAGTGCTGGGATGACAGACTTGCACACCTGGGCCCAGCTCGGAATAATCCTTCCAGTAAGCAAATGCAATCACTTTGCTGCTCTGCTCTGGCACATCTCTGGTCTTCTTAGCGTCAGGGAGGAGGTGCTCTGTGATCTGCCTCTCCCCACCGGCACCCCTTTTGCAGCCACCCCCACGGCTCGCCTTTCCTGAGCCAGACACGCTCTTCCTAGCTTTCTTGGCTTTGCGGAGCACCTTCTTTGCCTAGAACGCTCTCACCTGGGAACAGGCCACTTCTCCCTGCATGTCTGGGCTCGTTTTACCTCCCCAGTGACGTCTCCTCATGCCACTGGCCACAGTAGTGTTTCCTGCGCTGACATCCTGAGTGCGCTCGGAGCGTATGGCCAGGATCACGACAATTACACCATACTGCAGCATCTGAACACCCATCTCCGCGCTCGGCTTGAATCGCCCTGAGGGCAGGACTTAATCTTTCCCTCTTTGCACCCCTGCCTGCAGCATCTGCTGGCAGCGCTCTGAATAGAACGAGGGATCTTTCCACAGGCGCAGCTGCCCATGTCCTCCACCAGGGGGCGCTGTGCTCCCTCGTTCCCCTATACAACATTCTGGACTTTTTAACGGGCGTCTCCCCAGTCCAGGGCTGAGGACCGGAGAGGGAGGGATTCTACTAATCCTCTCAAGTTTTAGTGATTTCAAAATATTTTCAGAAAGCTACTTCCCATAGTTGAAGTCTCCAAAAACAGCAAAAACGTACACACGAGCATTTAAGTGAATCTGAAACACGTATTTCAACCCTAGCTAGAGACAAGTAACTAAGAACTTGGGGATTAACTATTTTTTAGAATATGTGACAGTGATATTTTATTTATTTATTTGTTTGTTTGTTTGTTTTAAGACAGGGTCTCACTCTGGAATCCAGGCTGGTCCCGAACTCCCTATGCAGCCCACACTGGCCTCAAACTCATAGCAATCTTCCTGCCTCAGCCTCCTAAGTGCTGGGAGTACAGGTATGTGCCACCATACCCAGCTTATGTGGTGCTGGGGAATTGAACCCAGGGCTTTGAGCTCCTAGGCAAGTGCTGTAACTGCTGAGCTATGCCCCCAGCCCCAGTGATGTTTATTTTAAAGCAGCGGGGCCTGGTGGCACAGGTCTGTCATCAGCATTCTGGCAGGCTGAGGCAGGAGAATCACAAATTCAGGTCCAGCCTGGGAAACTTAGCAACTTAGTGAGACCCTGTCCCAGAATTGAAACTAAAAAAAATGGGATGGGGATATAGTTTATTGGGAAGGCCTGGAGTTTGATCCCTAGTTTAAAAAAGCGATTATTGCTCTAAGACCTTTTTTATTCATGACACTTAAGCCTCCATATTTTAAATGAAAGGTTATAGGAGGGAAATGTAGATTACCTGGCTTAATAAAATAGGAAGTAAAGCAAAGTGGTTAGTAGCAAGAACCCATGGCATATGTCAAAATTTCAAAACAAATATTTGGAGACTGGAGGAATGGCACAGCAGTTAAAGTGCTTGCCTCCGGGGCCTGGAGTTCGATTCCCTAGCACCACATAAGCCAGGTGTGGTGGTGCACACCTGTAATCCTAGCACTCAGGAAGCTGAGGCAGGAGAATTGCTGTGAGTCCAAGGCCAGCCTGGGCTACAGAGTGAAAAAAAAGTTTTGCACTATAAGCAAATAATAATGTAATGTATTTAAGTCAGGATCACAGGTTAGCATCATTCCTGCATTTATTTTAATGAGAGGTTATAAAAAGTTTTAAAAGAGTGGCTCATCTCTATTAATATAATGCTTCAAAGAAACATTAACAAAAGGTTTTCTGTATATTAAGTACAGAAAGATATTGTTAACTTCCAGCTCTCTACGATATGTAGTAAAACTGACTAAAGCAAAAAGACAACTAACTGGTGAATACAAAATGCTTTCCTTGGTCTCCTCTGCCTCCATTTCAACGTAGTCTCAAGTTTTTCTTTATTCTCTCTCTCTCTCTCTCTCTAAAAATCTTTTCATGGCACCGGGGATCGAACCCAGGACCTTCACACTGAGCTACATCCTCAGCCCATTTTTTATTTTGACACAAGATTTCACCTAGTGGCCAAGCTGTCAAGTCTGGGTTTGAATTTGTGATCCCCCTACCTCAGCCTCCCAACGTGCTGGGATTATGGGCATGTGCCACTGGGCCCAAAGTCCATGGGCTAATTTACTCTCTCCGAGCCCCCTTCCTCCACTGGTTATCCTTATCAAGCTAACGAGACACATGCACCAAGAGCTGGGGGCTGAAATTAAATGTCCCTGTACCTAAAAATCCCGCTTTTCTTACAAAAAGCTTGTGTTTCCCTCAGGATCGGCTTCCTCCACGGCTTAAGAGCAGTATCTGCCAGTGGGATTGTTCTAAACTGACGACAGTTTGGGCTGATAGGAGCTTGACTCTCTCCTTCCGTAGCACGCCCCACAGTGGGCATATGGACGTGGGTCAGACTGAGATAAATGAGCAGACACAGGACACAGCCAGACACTCGCCAGTAACCCAGAGAAACGATGGCCCAGGAAAGCAGCACCCAATCCCATGGCCACCAGGGGCCTCCCTAAGAGGCCTGGGCTGCCTTCGCACTGGGGTGGGCCACCTCCCACACTTGAGAGTACTTTCTGCCTCTGTCTCACTTGGCTCTTCTAGAGTCCCTGAAGTACTAAAGGCTCTTCAGCCCCATTTCAGCCCTTACCTACCACCGGGCGGGGTGGGGTCTGAGGTGGGGACAGCTTGGCCTAGTGCCAGTGCCAGTGTCCTCTCTCGCAGGTCCTTGGGACTTCCTCCCTGACGTCTTCCTGCTTAGTTCCCCACATGTGCTGGAAGCCACAGAGCAACAGCCACTGGCTCTCCACACCGGGGCCTGACTGAGTGGCCGGCCTGAGCTTCCCGAGGGCTCTAAGTGGTGACGCAGAGCTACTGGAATGTGCTGCCTGCCCCCTCGGGTGGGGTAGACCTCATTCAAAGTTTACGGTTCTGGCCGGGCACAGTGGTGCATGCCTCTAATCCCAGCACTGATGGAGGCAGTGGCGGGAGGATCACAAATTGGGGTCCCACCTGGGTAACTGAGGTAGACCAATGACTCAAAAAAAAAAAAAAAAAAAGCTGAAGATGTAGGTCTGTGGTAGAATGCCCCTGGTTCAATCCCCAGAACTGCAAATAAAACACAATCAAATAAGGATAAAAGTATGCAGTTTTGTCTGGTTTAGGGAACCCCATAGGGCGTTCCTAGGAACAGGACAGAAAATGTGGCTGGGTCGCGATCCTCAGAAAGGGCTGCTGACCTGAAGGCGCCCGGAGTCATGCAGTCTAGCAGTCTAACCATCGCACTCAGTTAAGGCAGGACAAGGATTTGATGTTTGGAAAGCTTGAGAGCTCTCTACTGTCTTACATCTCCCCCCCCCCCCCCCGTCTTATCCACCGCTGGGGGACGCTCAGCAGTTACAGTGCTCTCCTGTCCCCCAGCCCTCATAAACTGGCGCGGTGGCGCACGCCTGTAATCCCAGCACTCAGGAGGCTGAGACAGGAGAATTGCCGTGTGTCCGAGGCCAGCTTGGGCTCCATAATGAGTTCGGGACCAGCCTGGACTGCAGAACTAGACTAGGTCTCAAAAAGGGGAAAAAATAAATCGGATGAAACTTCCTCCTCCAAGAACTCGCCCTGGATCTGAGTGTGGTCCGGGCGGACTCCGAAGTGCGCGCCTAGGGCCGGGCCCCCGCCAGCAGCGGCATCCCCGACATCCGCATCCGGACCGCGGTTCCCACCTTCTCCTCCCGCAAAGGGTGCGCTCGCGGGCACCTGCGCCGCGATCCTGGGGACAGAATCGGATCCAGAGGTGGTGTCGCCAGAAGGGTGCCCTGTCTCCCCGCGGGGCTCCGCTCCACCCCCACCCCTCCTCGCCTAACTCAACTGGGGACCGGGAGGTGACGGCACAAGCCGGGTCTGGGGTGCCTCCCCGCCCCCACTTCAAGCCCCTCCCCACCTTTCCGGCGAGCCCTTGGGGTTCCGGGCGCTGCCTGCCACCCGGCAGGGACCGTCCTACCCGCGCGCCGCCAACCCCCTGCCCTCCCCTTCGGTCCCCGTCCCCGCCCCGGCAGCCCCAGCGCAAACCTGCCGGTGAGGTTCGGACCCCGCGGGGGCCCCCGAGACCGCGCTGGGAGCCCGGGGTGGGCTGAGGGGACACCAGCGGCGTCGCGGCTTCGAGGACGGGTGGCTGCGTCTCCCGGACGCGTGGCCCGGGCTGAGAGGATCGGAGGCTTTGAGTCGGGACCCCAGATCGAAGGGGCGGGGGGCCCGGTGGCTGCGACCGCGAGATCCGCGGCCTCCACCCTCCTGGCCCCTCTGCCCTGGCGAGGCAGGCACCCGCTCCGGCCCACGGGCCACCGCGGTCCGGTCCCCAGCGCGGACTGGACGTCCCGGGCCGAGCTCACTGCGCCTCACCTGCTGAGCCGGTCCGCGGGCGCGCCCGGCGCGCCCCGCCCCGCCCCGCCCCAGCGCAGGGACGCCCCGCCCCAGCGCAGGGACGCCCCGCCCATAGCTCCGGGACGCCCCGCCCCCGCCCCGCCCCAGCGCCGGGCGCCGCCGCTCTTCTTCCCAGTCCCGCCCTCCTGGCCCACGGCGGCTGAGGAGGCCGCGCGCGCCGCTTTCCGAGTCCATTTGGGAGCCAGGCTCGGAGCCAGGCCCGGGCCAGTGCTGGGCTTGGGGACCACGCGACCAAGGTCAGACCCGTGGGGCTTCTCCCGGCCCGGGGGGCGGGGTGCTCGGTGGAGAGGGAGCTTCTAGGGTAGCGCCCAGGAGGGAGTCCCGGCTTGGTGGAGTTTGGAGGGACCTGGGTTTCCTGTCCCGCTGCGCCTCCAGCCTTATTCTTAGGCTACAGCGAGCCCAGCTCGCAGCTCGGGTGATTTCCTGAGCGTGGTAACGTCGGGTGACCTACTTAGAATCTCCTCATGGCCTACACGTGGGTTCAGGCTCTTCACCTTGGCCTCCCTTGGGAAAAGGTTGGAGTCCCCCTGACTTTAATTCAGGGCCACCAACGTCAGCACTCTGGGACGTCAAGCTGGAAAAGTAGCCTGTGGGCCAGGAATCGGGCCGTGTCCTCTCCCTGGGTCTGCCACTGCCTGGGCTTGGCGGCCCTGTCCTGGGGCTGTGCCCGCATTTCGAGGTTTGGGGGGGGGGCAGTTGTGCCCCACGTGGCTGTGCAGGTCACTAAAGGATGGGTGGCCGTCCTCCTCCCCAGGCTGCCCCCACAGCCGGTCCTGGAGGCCCCTGGGAGGTTGTTTGGAGCCCAGAATCCTGAAGGTGCGGTAGTAGAAACAGTAAATTAGAATGCACGAGACTGCGGGGCGGCACGGACCAACTGCGCCGGGAGGCTGGGCGGGGCCTAGGCTACTTTCCTTAGGAGATGAGCCTGCGGATGAGTGCCCACCTGGCGGCACTTTTCCGACCCATCCTGGAGCCCTGGGGTTTGCCTGGAGGTGGGGCTTTCCCTGAGCCGGCCACTCCCTGACTCCCTGCTGTCCCCAGGGTGGGGACAAAAGCCAGTGTTAAGCCAGCAGTGTGTCACCCAGCCCCACTCCTGTGTCTCTAAGCTCAGCCTACCTTATCGGGGACATTTGCAAAACACCTGTCATGCTTCTTGCTTTGAATTCAACGCTCTCCTCACATCTGACTCTGGCAGCCATGCGAGAAGTTCCAGCACAGTTACTCCTAAGAAAACACAATCCTTCAGATAAATGGCTGGCCTAAGGTCCCGCGGCACTGCCGCCTCTGCCGGCTGCCGGCCCCCAAGCGAGCCTCTGTCCTGCAGGCCGTTGGGCCAAAGCAAGGTTTTCCGGCCAACTTTTGTTCGTTTTGTTCCTTTGTCTCCAGTGCTTGGCACATGTGGGTGCTCACCGAGTATTTGCTGAATGACAGATTTGGGGACAGACCCAGTCTCTTGTTCTTTGCGACCCCCTCTGATCTTGGCTCCAGACCACCACCTGGGGCTCATTGTGTCTGTTTTCACCTTTCCTAGGTCTCCATTTTGAGGAGTTCTAACAGCTGAGCCCTGCAATGGGTTTCCACCTGGCTCAGGTGTGGGCCCTTCTGTTGGGATCCTGGAGCCTCATGGGTGAGTTTAGGTTGGAGGAGTCACGTGGCCGGGAAGGCGCACAGGAACCCAGCACACTGTGGCGACAGCAGCGAGTCTTACTCACTCCTGTATCCTCAGTCCCTAGCTCCTGTAATGCCCTGCACGCAGTAGGTGCTCGTTTCTAGCTGTTGGCTAAATGTGCAGGCGAGGGAATGGAAGTTGCTGCCAGGTGTCTGGAGGTAGGAGCTGAAGTTGAAGAATGGCGGCCAGCACTTCCTGCTTCATTCCTTTGGGACCTTCCTTCCTTCCTTCCTTTCTTTGATAAACTTTGATCCCCTTGAAACAGGAAAAGATCCATCAGATGTACAAGGCCATAAAAGACCGTGTGTGTGTGTGTGTGTTTGTGTGTGAGTGAGAGAGAGAGAGAGAGAGAGAGATTGAGATTGATTGGGGATAGAGCCCAGGACCTTCACACTTGGCAACGTCCCCAAGCCCTTTTTCAGTTTTGATCCTGAGAGTATCATTAAAGGGCTAAGTTGCCCAGGCTGGCTGCAAACTTGCAGTCCTCCTGCCTCAGACTGTCCAAGGGCTGGGATTACAGGTCTGTGGCACCAGGATGGCTGAATCGGATTGGACCTAGAGCTGAGTGGAGTTACCCATGTTTTAACAACAACGTGATCAGAACAAAAGCAGCTGAGCCAGGAGCCTTTCACCCCGTGTGCCCGGCATCTGCCGCAGGGAGGCCTCTCTCTGCAGCTGATGCTCCTTCCTGGGCCCCACTTTTTGGAGGACGCAGTAGACATTAGAGGCCTGGGCTTCTGAGGAGGGAAGTGGGTTTGTGAGGTCAGAAATTAGGTTAAAAAGAGGAAGACTTTGGTCGCTGGAGATGGGAGATGACAGAACAGAGAGTGGAGAGAGCTGTGGCCATCCGTCCTGCCTGGAAGTGACAGGACTGCACGCTCCTTCTTAGTCCGCCCTCTCTGTTCCTCGGCCTTGGGGCTCCCTTTTCTCCCCAGCTTTTGCCTCTACTTGTGTGCCACCCCTCCCCCTGCAGGTCTCTTCCTTGTTCTGCCATCAGCTTTTCCTGGAGAGCCCACAGGCTGGCTGTCCTACGTCTGCGCCAAGTCGTGGACCCTGAGCCAAGTCCTTCAGGGTTCAAGTCCTTTTCCCTTTCTGGCCCTGCGTGTGCATGTGCGTGTGTGTACATGTGGGCAAGAGGGTGCCCCTGTCTGAGGACAGTCACAGGTAAGGGTCTCCTGGCTAGTGAGTCCTTTTCTTTTCTCTGTACTTCAAGGCCAGGAAAAAGGAAGCCTTCTAGTTTGAGGGGAAAAATCTGGCTGGTGAGCAGGCCTGATGGCACAGGCCTGTAAGCCGAGCATTCAATGAGGCTGAGACAGAAGGATCTCAAGTTTAAGTTCAGCCTGCAGTTTAGAGACTTAGCAAGATCCTGTCTCAAAATCAAAACTAAAAGGATAAAAAGGGCTGGAGATGTTGCTCAAAGCAAAGGCCCTGGATTCAATCTCCAGTGCCAAAAAAAAGGAATCACCGCTCATTTGGTGGTAGCAGAACGATCTCCACCCCCACCCTGATTCTGGACCTCCATCCCCCTTTGCCAGCTCACCCCTTGCAGCTGGGTGCTCCTTCTTAGACCCCAGGTTTTAGTGAGCACAGTCAATCAAGAGCAGGAATTACATGGGTAAGATGATGTCCCACAGGGGAAGGGGCAAAGCTGGCCACATGACTAGTCCAGTCCCTGGTCCCACCCAAGAAACTGGGAAAAAGACCAGCATAGCAGCACCACACCCCTGCCCGGGGCTCTGCTCAGCCCGAGAGCGCCAGGCCCTGCCACACTGCCCCTGTGGGTCATCCAGTGACTTGTCCTTCCCAGGTACGGGGTGTGGCTGGCTCTTGCTCTGAATGCTGGCTTAGGGCTGGGGATGAGTTTTGTCCTGCTGTGGATTTGATGTGGGAGGGGAGGAAGTGGCTCTGCCTCCTCCCCGTCACCTCTGCTCCCCTCCAGCCCCCTCCTCCTCCCTGAGGCCCCTGGAGGTGGCCGCCACTGCATCCTGCCACACTGCTTTCACCGTAGTGCCTTCCGCACTGACGGGCTTGTAGATTGATCTGGAGCCAGCCAGGCACTTGTAATCCCAGCGCTCTGGGAGGCTGAGGCAGGAGAATTGCAAGTCTGAGCCCCACCTGGGCAGCTTAGCAATGTGGTGAGATCCTGTCTCAAAATACACATTTAAAAAGGCAGAGGGTAGAGTCCCTGAGTTCGGTCCCCAGTGCCACGCAAGTAAGAGCTGACAAGGACTGGTTGTGAGTTGGGCCAGAACCGTGTCCTGCCCTGGTTTTCCCCCGTGTTGTACCTCTGCCTGCCTTCTGCTGCTCTGGGGCCAGGCTCGGGGCCCAGGACCCGCTGGCCCCTGTAGCATCGCAGATGCCCACACGCCCATCATGCCCCCTCTCACGCAGGAGCTCAGAGCCCCATCTCCTGGGAGGTGCAGCGATTTGACGGGTGGTACAACAACCTCGTGGAGCACAGATGGGGAAGCCAAGGTAGGCAGGAGCCCGTGAGGGCAAACCTGGGGGCAGAAGGCGGCCCCCGTGGGTAGTGAGGGCGGGTGCAGGTCCACGAAGGTCGGTCATGCGTGTCTCAGGTTTTGGATGGAGGGAAGTGTGAGAGAAAAGAAGTCAAGACTGCTCCTTGGGCTGGGCGCAAGGATGCAGGCCTGCCATCCCAGCACTCTGGGAGGCTGAGGCAGGAGGATCACAAGTTCAAGCCCTGCCTGGGCAACTTGGCAGCTCAGCAAGACCTTGTCTCAAAAGTACATACCTACGTACATACATAGGGCTGGAATGTAGTGCCAGGGAGGGCCTAGGTTCAGGTCCCAGTCCTGGAAGCAAACACAATTGCTCCCTGGGGATTCCCCCTGTTCCTACCTTACCCCAGGATTCCGGCTTCGGCGCCTGGTCCCAGCCAGCTACGCAGATGGTGTTTACCGGCCCCTAGGTGAACCCTACCTGCCCAATGCCCGAGAACTTAGCAACACCGCCATGAGGGGCCCTGCGGGGCAGCCCTCCCTGCAAAACCGCACGGTGCTGGGGGTCTACTTTGGTGAGGACCCCTGCCTCTGGGGAAGGGCGGCCTGGGGGTTTGCTGCACACACCCCGCTGAAGGAGCAGCTGGGGGTGAGGAGAAAGGGATGGAGGGTCTGCAAGGCAGGGTGGGAGATGGAGGCAGCGGCCGGGGTAGTGTGGGGGTGGCAGCAGAGGGAGGTCATGTCTGGGGGCAGGAGAGGAGACATGCGTCTGTCCCAGGCCCAAAGATGAGAGAAAGGGACAGGTTTTCTATCAGGTTCTCGGGGTGGGGCCATGAAGTAATCTGCTAGTCCCTCTCTCCAGGGAATCCTATTGCTCTAGTCACTCCCAGGATGGACTCTGAGAGGCTGAGGCAGGAAGATCACAAGTTCGAGACTAGTCTGGGCAACTTAGCAAGACCCTGTTTCAAAATCAAAAGTTAAAAATATTCTGGTAATATAGCTTAGTGTGAAGTTCCATCTCCACAACCATAAAGAGTTCTGATATGGTAGAGAAGGCTGAGGGAGGTCAAAATGTGGTTGCACGGAGCCTGCTCCCCGTGACTGAGGGTTACCAGGAGCCCAGGGCCAGTCCCCTCCTGGCTCAGTGTCTGCTGAGGCTGGCAGGACCTCGGGGAGGTGCCCCACAGCCTGTCGGAGCTGGTGCTAGCAGCCCATTTGCCTAGGCACACTCACCGGGCACCTCCCAGTAACCAAGGAGATGGCCAAACGGAGATGCCAACAGTGGCGAGCAGGTGTGGGCACCGGCCTCCGCGGGAGAGGAAGATGGCAGGAGGTCAAGGCTGGGGCTTGTCCACACGAAGGAGGCTCTGTGGGAGCCGGGAGAGGGAAGGGGTCGGATATGGGGTGCAGGGCAGACGCTAAGGACTTAGCGACAGACCATGGGGGACCCCTGTAGGGCAGCCTGCCCTGCCACACAGCGGGGTGAGAGGTCTACTTTCGCCCGGGCCCCTGCACTGGTCCCCAACCCCCCCCCACCCGAATACGTGCACACTATAGCTCTGTGTGTGTGTGCGGGGGCACCAAGGACAGAGCCCAGGCCTTCACGCAGGGCCACGTCTCCAGCCCAGTTTGATTTCTGATTTGGAGACAGGGTCTCGCTAAGTCAGAGTTCCCAGGCCGAGCTCGAACTTGCGATCTTCCTGCCTCAGCCTCCCAGAGTGCAGGGGGTACAGGCCTGCGCCCCATGCCAGTGTTGTGACATAGCTTTGATTCTGACAACAGCCTCT
>PVKB01008053.1:0-22380 GCA_004027205.1 Ctenodactylus gundi | reverse complement strand
TTTACCTTCATAAATGAATGTTTCATAGCAGATAGAGAAAATCTGTCACTTAAATAAACGAAGCATATAGGACAGGCAGAATCTTTTATCCAGCTTGATCCAGAGGTGTGGTCTATAAATAATCCCAGGCAAAAGATGGCCAAATTTGAGCCCAGCCTGGGCAATGTAATAACTTGCAGAGATTAAGTTAAATAAAAACTACATTGGGCCAGGGATGCAGCTCAGTTAAAGGCCTTGTGTTTAATTGTAAGCACCACAGAAAACCAAACCAAGCCAAGCCAGAAGAGGAAACTCTATCCAGCTGCAGAAATCTGAGTCTTCAAGCCTTGCTCATTTATTTTTGATTTACAAGGGATACAGTTTAACTGTTAAAAATTTCGCCCAGGAGAAGGGACACAAAATCAAGCTTCTACAATCGTACTTCCCTTTCAATTATAGCTTACGTATACACAGCTGCTTGAAATTTGCATTCAACTCAAACATCTTATATACACCCACTATCTAGATTCATTGCCAATAATATCCCAGTTGTCTTAGTTACTGTATCGTTGCTGGAATATCATACCAGCCACCTGCAACCTAAGGGCACAAATGGTTGTTTTAGCTCATGTTGTTCGTGTTTGGCTGGCAATGGTCATGTGGTGGAACGGTCTGGTGGAAAACAGCTGCTCATGGCATTGCAAGAGGAAGGGGAGGAGACATGGCAAGAAGCCAGCCCAATCACAGTGAGACTTTGGAAGGACAGTTCAACTCTCCTCCAAGACCAATCAGACTCGGCCTTTGGAAGAACAATCTAGGTCTCCTCCAAGCCACATCCCCGAGAGATCCATCACACCCTCAGTATTCTGACCCTCCAGATCAAACCCCAAATTTTAACCACAGGAAATCAAAAATTAATAGTTCATGCAACTAACTCCCAAAGACATGAGGCTTTTGGAGGGTACTCCAGTTTCCAACCATATACCTGTTATCCCAGCCACTACAGAAGCTGAGGCAGGAAGATGACAAATTCAAGACAAGCCTGGGAAAGTTAAAATAAAAAAATTGTAATGAGACATAATTTTGTTATTACATTATGAAGGTCAACTCAAAGAAGATAGGACATCTATAAGTATATTTCTATCTAACATTGTAGCTCCTAAATATATCAAGAAATATTAACAGATCTGAAGGAAGAAATAGCAATTCAATGAAAAAAGAGGACTTCTACCCATCACTTTCAACCATAGACGAATCCCCCAGACAGAAAATCAATACAGAAAAATTACACTTGAACATTTTGGGCCAAAGGTAGTTAATTAATAGTCATATACAGAATGAATATTCTGTCTAACAACAGCATAATGTATCTTTTGAAGTACATACAGAACATTCTTCAGAACAGATGGCAGGTTGAACCACAAAACAAGTCTTAGCAAATTTAAGGCGATTGAAATCACATTTGGTATCTTTTCTGTTGACAGTAGTATTAAACTAGGAATCAACACGAGAAAGTAATAATTCACAAAACAATTCACAAAAATATAGAAATCGCCACTGAAAGAATAAATAGAGCAAAGAAGAAATAAAAAATATTCAAGGCAAACAAAAATGAATACAGGACACATCAAAACTTACAGAATATGGGAAGAGCAGTTCTATGAATTTTAGAGCCAGAAATGTTTACATTGAGAAAAAAGTAGCTGGTGGTGGTGGTGGTGGTGCACACGTTTAGTCTGAGCACCCCTGGAGGCTGAGGCAGGATTGCAAATTCAAGCTCAGCTTGGGGGATTTAGCCTCTTGGTGAGACCCTGTCTCAGAATAGAAATTAAAATAGGAGACCTGGGGTTATAGCTTATTGAGAAAGCCTTAGGTTCAATCTCTAGTAATGAAACAAACAGAGACGTCAAATAAATAACCTGACTACACTTCAAGACACTGGAAGAGTAACCCGAGAGAAGAATTAGCAGAAGAAAGGAAGTAGCAATGATCAGAGCTGAAATTAGAGACTCGCAAAGTCATAATAAGTCAATGAAACTAACGGTTTTTTTAAAAAGATGCACAAAACTGACAAGCTTTTAGTCAGACTAAGAAAAAGGAAGACAAAATTATATATGAAAGAGAAAACATCATCAATATCACAGAAATTCAAGGGATCATAAAAACAACTATAAATAATTACATGCAAACAAATTAGATGATGTAGGAGAAATCTGTTGGTATAATCTTTTTTCCTATACATTCTTTTCCAGTGCAACTCATGTTACAGCTGGTTTACGACCTGTTCTTTATTTAACAACATATCAGAACCAGCTTTGTATGTTGTTGTATGTCACTTAAGAACTACAATCATTCATTTTGTGCATATGAATTCAGTAGAAAAACCTTCAAATTTCACTTCTGTGCTGAAGGAAAACATGAAACTATCTTATGCTCTCTTCTAATCAAGTGATTATATAAATTAAGCCTGTTGGTCCACAGTTCTGAACATTGAAATGGATACAGGCTTATAATGACCACACAAGTCAAGATATGGAATGTTTCTATCGCGTCCAAAAGCCTTTTCTTATGTCCCTCATCCCTAGCTCTGGCCAACCACTGATCTAATCTTTCTGTTTTTATAATTTTATTTTTTACAATTGTTATAAAAGTAAAATCTTAGTAAATGTAGTGTTTTGAGGTCGGTTTCTTCCACCAAGCATAATACATTTGGGATTTTTCCACGCTGCACAATGGTACCGGTACTTTTTATTTGTGAGCAGTAATGAGGCAAAGGTTTTGAGATGTTCTGAAGTTATAAGAGTCAGAAGATAAATTGGGAAAGAGACAGGGAAGTTAACTGATGATCAGTTGTGGTAAAATACAACCAAAAAGCCTTTCACATTTCAAAGTGTTTGTTAAAAAGTTGGCTTAAATTTCATCGTGGCTGACCAGCAGGGCCACCAACCAGCTGGATGTTCCAGTGATAGCATTCGAGTTTGAAATGATGTTACATGATATAGGCATAAAAGAAAAAACAAACTTGAACTTGATAGGGAACAAAAATGCTTTAATGATCCTCTAAAACTGGGTCCACAAAAGTCTGATGTCAACTCTGTTCGCAGTCTTCCACTTACTCCCTGAAGACCCAACCCTCAAGGTGAAGTCAGACTGTGTTGGTTACCACTTAGACTGCCCTGGTCTTAAGGTGCTAGGAAATGACCTGCCCATAAACCAGCCAATCAGTACTGGTTGAAGGACCCGGTTCATGAGTGACAAGATTTGTACCGTTCTGTATGTCTGTGGCATCTCCACACTTCTTAAACCCATTATTGTAAGCTTATTTTGAGAAACTGCAGATTTAAGAGCAGCTCCAGAACCAGAATAAAAGACACTGTTTAGACAAAATAATTATATTTACAAAGGAAATCTCCATTTGTAAGGTTGTCTCTTCTCTGTACCAGAAGCAGAAGGATAACATTAAATCGCTGGGAACTCTTAGAATGAGAGGAGGTACCAACGTGAATTTATGCGACAAACCTTACCCTTATTTATCATGCATTTCCTGGCTACCTACACATTAGTCCCCCTTTAAAAACCACCTTTGTTTATTACAGATGAATATGGTATTTATACTTGAATGTAAAACCATTGTTCTGTTTATTAGCTTTTTCCTGAGCGTGTCTCTACAGATAGCCTCTGACTAATGGTGGTTAGGCCTGTGACTTTTTCCAACTTCGCAATGGTGCAAATGTAATGCGCATTAGTAGAATCTGGACTTAGGGTGTGCAACTTTGCCAGGCTAGTGATATGAAGTATGATGCTCTCGTGATTTGGGGTTGTAGCTGTAGTGTGCAGCTCTGTGTCACTGATCATGGGAGTACATAATTGATACTCTGCATTGTGCTGAGTTGCTAAGCTATGATATTCAGTAGGATGTCATTGAACGGGGTCAGTGAGATCCCCCTGGAGAGGAGATAAGGAACTGAATGGGAACCAGGCAAGTTGTTGAAGTATCGTCACAGAAAAGCATTCTGCGATGTCGGAGAAAGGCAGTGGTCGATTTATTAGGCAGTCAGAAAGCAAGAGAGACTGAGGGAAGGGACTTTGGCTTGAGGATGTGATGTGGGCATAACTGTGATGGAGGAGACCAGACCCTTTAACAAAGGAACAATATCAGCATTTAAGGGTCTGCTGGGGCAGGAAGGCTCAGATCTGGTTGACCATTACTTTAGTTGTGGTTTTGCAAGGTGGCTCCAGAAGGTCCTTACTGCTTTAGGGGACAATCTATGTCTGTGAGATGTTTTGTTTTTTGCTTGGGAAATCAATCTGTTTTGCTGGAACCCTGGAACCCACAGTGACATAAAGTGACTGAAGTCTTTTAGGCACCCCTTCGCAGTCAGATCTCCTATACATCTCATCTTGTTATCTTTGTCTTCAAGAGGGCTGAGATAGGTTATGTAGGTTGTGATTAGTCACACTTGTATTGATGGTTTTTAGACAGACAGTCCCTGAGTGTGTGTGGAGTGTGCATGCAGAACTGCGAGGGGACCTGGCCGGCATTTTAAGGTAACAATGGTAGGTAATAACAAGTGCAAGTCAGGCTTTATGCTGCTTGTAGGTAACCACGGGTTGTATAGAGGCCCAAGTAAGAGTTCACTATTTTTGTTTGCTTTTTGACAAAAGCGGCTTTTACTGATTGTCTCAAAAGAAGGGTCCTGGGGTATACCTGCCCTTGTTCCCGTGGAGGTCTCTGACTGTCTCATGTTATTCATAGAAAATGCACTTTTGACCTAGGATATTTTCAATTTAGTATGAGTTTCTTGGGACATACTACTAGAAGTCAGGAAGCATCTGGACATGTGGAGTATACAAGTTATTGAGCTTCTGTCTGTCTTTTGTTAATCTGTTTTGTCCTACAGGGGTTCATTCAATCCAGCTGACAGCTATGAAGGTTACATAACACACTGCGACTGATCACCAGTTGAAAGCTAATATTTGGGAGACAAGAGTCAGTGGAAAGGAAATAGGTTTATTCAGGGACTGGCACTCTGAGAAGGTAGGGTGCGTAGAGCTATTGTCCCCCAGAGAATGCCATTTTATTGAACTCAGAACACAGAGAGATTTGTATCACAAGGAGAAAAAGTACAGTGGGACAATAAGGAAGGCTACAAGCTGGGTGTGGTCTTTGTTATCAGGGTATGTCCTTTTTTCTATGGTTTGAACATCACAATTGACCTTGACTTCCTGTGGCTAGTTCCAGTAGTTCTTCAGACAGATATGTTACTTACCTGTAAGTTGAGCATCATTTTATAAAATCTGGTATAATCTCAAGGAAAAGAATATTTAGCAATTAATGTCTCATTATATAGGTGTAGCTTTATGACAGAATTTAGAATGCCAGGCAAACAGTGAGAAAATTATTGAAGTGGCCACCCTTTCATGAAGGATAGAAAGCCAGTTGACTTTCCCTTCCCCTCCTGTTCAATTTGCCATGACTATAGAGTAAAGAAAGGTAATTTTCATATGCTTGTAATGAAAGACTGAGCAAGATTAAAACAGAGGTTTTTGAGGGTTTTTATGAACATGCAGAACTCACATATAAATGGAAGAAAACCAGTGCAAATGAGTGAATTTCTGTGATAAATCTAAAAACAAGACATTAAAATTTTAGGCTTTGTTCTGGGACACAAAGAAGAATAAAGGTGCAGAGAAGCCGAGATGAGACGGCCAGGCAAAGCGTGCACCACAGAGGCGAGCTTTGTTACACAGAGATGAGTCTACGCCTTCTCCATTGGTGAAGTCTTGAGTGACGCAGTCACCTTGTCTTCTTGAAGTACAGAGAGATACTCTTAAAAAGGGAGAGAAAAGGGCAAATTTCAGAAAGCAAACCCTTTGTCTACAGCTTCATAGAATAAGTAGCTCAAGCTAATGATTGTACGAAAGAGGCATCTTTTGGGACAGCCTTTTCTGGTCTTCTCCGTTCACAGTGTGGGGCAGTGTGCCGGGAACCCCATGTGTTTGTTTATCCGCTCGCCAGCTAAAGACATATGAGTTGTTTCCAGTTTTGGTGACGATGACTAAAGCCACTACTGATACTCACATTCAGATTTTTTTATTTGAACATATGTTTTCATTTATTTTGTACCTAAGAGGTTGTTGCTGGGTCATATTGGTGGTGTATGTATGACTTTAAAAATTTTTTCCAAACTATTGTCTCAAGTGACTGAGCCATGTTTCAAGTCTGTGAGCAATGCATGGAAGTTTTAATTTCACAGCACAGATGGCAGCAGTTGATAATCACTTTTTTCTAAACTAATTTACACATAGTAGTGTCATATCATGGCTTTACTCAGTATTTACCCAGTAACTAATGATGTTGAACATCTACAAATGCACTTATTTGGGATAGTTGTACATCTTTGGTGAAGTGTTAAATGTTGGGACCATTTTATTTTTAAAAATTTAATTGATTAATGAATATATTTATTTTTAGAATACCATGTCTTTATTTAGAAACAAAGAGATAACAGGGTAATAGCTCCCCCTATCTAGGGAGTTGTAAGGGGTTACCCTTTGGCCTTTTTCAAAATTGGGCTGCTTTTTTCCTTATCATCGAAATGTGGGAGCTCTTTGAATATTTTTAATCAAGACCCTAAATCAAATATGTACTTATAAGTAGTTTTTACCAGTCCATGGCTTTGTCTTTATTGGGTCTTTGGTGATTAAATGCTTTCGATATTGGTGAAGTTCAGTCTATCAAGTGTGTTTTTTTGTGCATCATGCTTCTTGATCTAGGTTTATCCCTTACCCAGGGGTCGGAAACGTCTGGCTCTTGGGCCATATATAGCAAATAAATCATTTAATCCAGCCTAACTAAGGCTTCACCCAAGAGAAGTTTTGGCCATCACATTAGAGGTGAATTAATTACATGCTTTACCAAATATAGCATGCTAATTTTTAAGGCATTAATTTCATTTGGTCCACGAGTGATGTCATAAATATCCAATGACCCTTGGCAGAAAAAAGGTTCCCCACCCTTGGCTTACTCCACAGTCACAATATTTTCTCACAATACACAATATTACACAAAATTATACACACTATTTTGTTACAGAAACTTATGGTTTTACTTTTTCTATGTAATTCTATGAGCTATATAGATTATACTTTTTATGTGGCGTGAAGTTTGGATCAAACCTCCTTCTTGTGGCCAGGCATGATGTCACATACCTGTAATCCTAGCACTGTGGGAGTCTGAGGCAGGAGGATGGCAAGTTTGAACCCATTCTGGACAAATGAGACCTTGTCTTAAGAAAGGTAGGGATGGGGAGGAGGGAGGCGGGGATTGGCGATGTAGCCAGGTGCAAAGGCCCTGAGCTCCACCCCCAGGAATGAGGAAAGAACCACAAAGCATTCTTTTCGTATGGATGGCCAAATGTCCCCCTATCCTTGAGAGAGAAGACTCTCTCCTTTGTGTTGAGCGAAACTGGCAACATGACATTCTGGTAAATAACACAAACCAGGAACCAGCAGATATTGCTCAAATCCAAATCACAGGCTCCTATGACTAAATCTACCCATGTTGCACATTTAAGTGTGATGATAACCCAGGCTTAAAGACGGCATTCGAGGCTTCTTAGGCCCTGTTGAATTTTAACATTTTTTTTTCCCCTCATGAACCAGCGGACAGACCCATTTGGAGGTTCTGACTCCATTAGAAAAAAGCAAAATGAGCTTTTAATCTTTAGGATCATTTAAAGCTTTTCACATTTTAAAAACTAAAACCAGAAGAAATTATTAATTACTGGTTCTTTGGAACTCAGAGTGCTCTTTTGCATAAAAACAGTGTTTGTAAAGGATCACTGTATAGATGGACTATCCAATAAATATTTGTTGGCTCTATCAAAGAAGAGACACCATTTATTTATTGTAAAAAGGATCAGCAAGTAGATGGACTCTTGTGAGGTTTTGATAGCAACTTGCTTGAAATATTTGTCATTACAGATACTATTTCTTTACAATTTAACTTAAAAGTATGGCTTTCATTTTTTGATACAGCATTATGATTTATGGCGATTAATGCTATTAAGTACCTATTATGTACAGATAGATATTAATGCTTTTTTACAGTGACTTTAATTCCCATTTTTATAACAACTCTATTTAATCTTATTAACTCTGTGATTCTTACAGAAACACATTATAAACTTGAAATTTGAGCTTTAAAGAGGTTATACAAGTTGTTTAAGTTCTCACCACTGGTGTGGTGGGTTTGGAATTCAAATCCAGTTGTGTCTGGCACAGCCCCCTGTTCTCTGATGATTGGTCAACTTTCTAACTAGTAACCTTAATGATGGTGCGGAGAGAGATCTTGCGTCAAAGGAAGGAGGGAGGAAAGGAACTGAAAAGCGATGAGAGCGCGGGGCGAACACCATTTCCAGTCAAGTGACTTAGGAGAGATAATTTACAGGTGAATCAATACATCCTGTCAAAAAACCCTTGAAGATCGCGGCAAAGGGTCAGGTGTAGAGCTCAGTCAAATGCCTGAGTTCATCTTTCTGACCACTAGATGACGCCATTGACACCTTGGTTACTGTCTGGAGGAGGTTGTGAGGGTGGTGGGGGGAGGAGAGGCGGGAAGAAAGTCACAGAGGAAGGCGTTGGGAGGAAGCTGAAGACGCCTCCCTTGTGGACGCCCAAGGCGGTCAGGACAGCTGTCAGTCACCCTGTGGGGCCTTTAGTGAGAAAGGTTCGGGCGTTCAGCTGGAGCAGACTCCCTTTTGGTCCCCTGTACGTATTAAACACCAGGTGGAAGGTGGTGGCAGGGCAGAAATTCAGAGCCCAGGAACTGTAGCCTCTGTCTGTAGGCCCGGAGCCTGGCTCTGCCTGTGTTACCTGGTCTAGTTGTGTTGCCTCAGAAAAGTCACTAAGCTTTCTGAGTCTTCATGTCCTCGTCTGCAACAGTGACAGCACAGTGTGTACCTCAAAGAATTGTCGTAAAGGTGAAATAATGCTATTTGTGAAGAACTCAGAACAGAGTTCTGCTCAAAGTCCTGGACAACCACTATCGTTGTTAAATGGATTCTCTTAAAAATGATCATGACCGACATAGTTCCCAAACAGTAAGAGATAGGCTTGTAAGCTCAGGTAATACGATTTCTTTTGCCTTTGTTGAATGTAAAGAAAGTATTTTCAGTATAGTTGGTCCAGGGGTTGAGCCTCCTAGGTGCTTCTTAATTTCTCAGTAGGCAGAATCAGGTCTGTCCTTGCTCACACATGTTGCTTACTGACGACATAAATACTGTAATACTACTCATGGTCAATTCTAGGGAAACTTTCAAGATGATGAACCTCGTCTCTCACGTCTTTGCAGCGCCTACCAGAATGCTGGTGCCCTTTATTCCCTCCTCCCTCGTCTCCTCCCTCCTGTACCCGAACCTTCCCTTGTCTTCTTCCCACACTTCCTCCCAGTGGTCTAATTCTGCTCACTAGCCACCCCACTCGCTTTACAGAGCATTCTAGAATGCACTTTTCCTCGCCTTCCTCACCCAAGCTATAGAGTTACCTCTCTTGTGTGTATCCCATTTCCCACAAAACTCCAACAAAATCAAACCTTCTATCTTTGGAGATCAAAAATGGGACTTGACTAATTGACAATAAGTTGGGAATTAAATGACTAGATATTTTTTAACCAACCCCAGGAAT
The DNA here is from genome assembly GCA_004027205.1 of Ctenodactylus gundi. Classification (NCBI taxonomy): domain Eukaryota; kingdom Metazoa; phylum Chordata; class Mammalia; order Rodentia; family Ctenodactylidae; genus Ctenodactylus; species Ctenodactylus gundi. Next base: position 12,714 of record PVKB01008053.1, on the reverse strand, counting down.
ATTGATATTTTGTAAAGACTTGTCAATTGAGATAAATCCATAGTGATTTCTAGACATATTAGCTAGCAAAAAACTCTGAACACTGTGGGGGAAGTTTGGATGTGCAATGGCTTTCCTTAAGTCACAGCATGTGGGGGAGCACCAAGGACAAAGAAATCACTGAAAATTACCAAAACCTCAGGGCTTTTCATTTATTTAATAATATTTTTATTTAGCTTCTGAACAGTATTGTTTATAAAGAGAAAATTCTCTTCAGTCCCTTTGTATTTTTTCCTTTTTACCTTTTTTTTTTTTTTGATACTGTTAGTATGGTGGAGACCCCAACATATTTTCCATAGCCATTCTCTTCCTGCCATAGTTATAAACTGCTTAATTTCATATCTATCAGAATAAAGATCATATTTGCCTGTTTTCCTTGCAGCTAGAAATGGCCTTATGTTTCCATTTGGACAGTAGGAAGCAAACAAGATTGTTGTTTGCTGCTCAAATGGAAGAGCTTGCATCTTCCTTTCCAAAGGCCAGAGAGCAGGTATGAAGCCTGGAGCTCTACCTGCCATCTTGGATCACGCTGGTCTCGTCCACCTCTTAGGGATGCTTGTATAAGATAGGCAGGAGCCTGCGTCTGGGAAGAGTTAGTCAAATCATTGGACTAGCTTTGAAATGCTGATCTCTGAAACTTTCACATGACAGGAAACCGTGTATGTGTAAACCATGGTTCACTTGTCTTTGTCTTACACAGTTGACTTTAATTTAAGCTACGTATAGCTAGTCAAATATTATCACTGAAACTAAATAGCAGGCTCATGTGTCATTGTAAATGCATGAGAAGTGTAGCTCGAATTCACTAAGACGGTTAGGGTATCCTTTTGTTTTTTCAGTTAATACTATCTGTGTCACCTGACTTTATCCTCCGAACAGTGGAATTTCTTACTCTAATGTTCCTGGCTATAAATTCATGCTGTTCAATACAACTCTGCAGTGATGGAAAGGTTTATGTCTCAGTTACTCTTGTAGGAAGGAGCTCACAATCGTGCTTGGCTCTTGAACCCTTGCAATGTTGCTTTTTGTGCCTGAGGAACTTAACTTTAAATTTGACTTAATTAATTGAAACTTGTTAGCTACCTGTGGCTGTGGTTACTGAACAGCATCAGGTAACTCTGATTGGGACAGCTTGCACACCTCAATAACTCAATAACTCATCCACAATTTTTCTTGATTTGTGCTACAGTTTTGAGCAAAGAAGATGAGTGCCAATAATGACTTTTGCTTTGGTGAAGCCAGTTACAGGTGCTAGAAGCTGCCTCCTTGAAAGACAGTGACTACACTTGGAGGCTGAGGCAGGAGGATTACAAGTTCAAGGCCAGCCTGGGCAACTTAAGTGACTTAGCAATATCCTGTCTCAATAAAATAAAATAAAATAAAATAAAATAAAATAAAATAAAATAAAAGGGCAGGCCAGGTGTGGTGCCACACACCTGTAACCCCAGTACTCGGGAGTCTGAGCCAGGAACATTGCCATGAGTTTGAGGTCAGCCTGGGTTACATAGCGAGCTCAGGATCAGCATGGACTACAGGGTGTGACACTGTCTCAAATAAAAACAAAGACAAAAAAATGAAATGAAGTTAAAAGGGTGAGCTTGTAGCTCAGTGAAGGCTCTGAATTTAGTTCCCCGTACTCCTACCTCCCAAAGAAAGAAAGAAAGAAAGAAAGAAAGAAAGAAAGAAAGAAAGAAAGAAACAACAATGAGAATGGAAGGGGTTTTTCCACAATAAGAATATACCAGCGACATTACCTCTTCCCCGTTTCCTAGGGCCCTTGGAGATGACTGCGCTGTGCTACCGAGGGCACAGAGCAGCCATTACTCTTCATTCCTGTTTCTTTGCATTCACTTGAAAAACTCTAAAGGGTTAAAACAAATTACCCTTTTCTAGGAGCCTAATGAGCACATGGTCTGTCCTCATCCCCTGATTGTGGGCAGGCACTAACCAGGTAGACCTGGTTTATTCTAACTTTGCACTCCCGTCAGATGTGCAGCAGGTGACGAGGTAAATTCGTCAACTGTGGTATGTGCATCAGGGAGCTTGCCTTTAAAGACAACTTTCAGATTTCAGGAAGAAAGCTAGAATTCCAAAAAAATTCCGAAGATCTCCATCAGGAGACCACAGCTACCGCATCTACCCAGTCTCCTGAGTCACAGCGTCACTGTCCCGGCTCCAGGGTGTTGGGCTAGTTGCTGTAGTTTTCTGAGCAAGTAGATTTTCTGGGTTGTGAATTATTCAGCCAAGGAATCTCCCCAAATCTCTGCTTGGGCTGCGGAGATCAATGCTCCTAGGTGACGAGGAAATGTAAGGCGTGTCTGTATTCCAAAGGCCGAGGATGTAAAGTTTTGTGTTGATTTTCTTTTTCTTTTTTTAATGCCCATCCTTTCCCATCTAATTCAAGCATTTACTGGGTATCTCAGAGCAGGCTGTCTTTGTTACTGCAGGTATCACCTGGAAATTTTCTGTTCCTCCCACGGGCTCAGAGAACTTCAATGCCATCATGATTTAGAGTCAAATCCTGCTTCTATCATTCGCTAGCTGTGTGACCTTTGGCAACTGCTTAACCCCCCTGTGCTTTGGTTCATACATTAGTGCTGATAAGTCCTATAATACGGAGTCATCATGTTATTAGGTGTTATAATTCAGTGTATTAGTATTATCCCTGCAATACGGTAGGCACTAAATAACAGGATAGTTATTATCATACACTGTTTCATATTTTTGAACATACATACTGCCTTTCTTATCAGAAAACATTGAAGTGTCCACTTCTGCATAGTTTTTAGTCTACGTACATAGTTACTGACATGGGTTCCAACCACACATATAAAAGAACTACAGTGTGTTAAAATTGAAATCATGTTTTGCAGAGCTAGAAAATATTAGGGGATATTGGTTAGAAGGTCACTTCAAGTTAAAGCAGTGTCACAAAAAAGGAATTAACTGTTTTAAAGAAGACAAATCATTCCAACGTACTAAGTATTAGAAATAAAAAAAAAACACACCAATTTTTTCCTCTCCTCTGAAAGAGTAAATAAAAGCTTAACTGAATAAGTTTATTCAGAAATCTGAACTCATCTACTTAAGCAGGGTAAGGGAAAACTTGTCCACAGAGGATCCTGGGAAGTGAGGCGGGAGGGCAGGCAAGACTTTCAACTGGGTCCTAAGAGATCTATGGAAAAGAATCATCTCAGAGAGCCTGAGTAGTTTGTCTGGTTGGCTACTGAGAGAAGAAAAAAAGTTAAAGTACTTGCCTAGCAAGCACAGATGTCTGGGTTCAATTCCCCAGCACCACATAAACTACATATAGTGGTATATGTCACTAATCCCACCACTTGAGAGACTGAGGCAAGATGGTTGCCACGGATTCAAGGCCACCCTGGGCTACATAGTGAGCTCAGTACCAGCTACTGAGAGAGAATCTGTCAATAACAACAACAACAACAACAACAACAACAACAGACGAGGCTTGGGGGTGAATGGGGATGTAGCTGTAAGCTCAATCCCCTGTTTCACAATTTTTTTTTTGTTCTATTACTGAGTTAATGTGAACCAATGCTATTATATTCCTCTCAAATAGTGACTTGTGGAAAAGAAGGCAATTCGTAGTGTTTTGTGGCTTCAAGAAGCTGGGAAGGTGGTATTTTTTTCAGCTCGCTAGTCTGTCATTCTCAAGTAGAGGCATGGTCCTCATGTCCAAGATCATTTCTAGAGTGCCAGCCATCTCAACAGCGTTTCATAACAGACAGATGGAGAAATAGAGGAGAGACCATGTGCACATGTCAGCCATCTTTAAAAACAACTTTGGGAATCTGTCACATTGCGATTTTGCTTGTATCTCACTAGCTTAAGTTTATACGTCAACACTTAGCTATATGAGAGGCTGGGAAAAGAGGTCTTTAAAGTCGTTTTTTTTGCCAAAAACTTTGGGATTACATTAAAGGAAAGGGGAGAATTAAACATTATTCGATTATTCTAGCATTATTATTGCTAGACAACAGTTTCTATTAACGTCTTTTTCCTATATCTTTACAGAATCTAGACTTTCCTTTAAGGGCCACTCCTCCCCCGTTGTGTGTTACGTGGCAGTGTCATCGTTTTGGAAGGAGGCATTTGCTTCAGCTCTGGAAGTAGATCCCAACTGGTTAATGGCGAGAGGCCTGGGCTAGTCCTCTGATCTTTCCAGACACTTTATTTTTCTACCTGGAAAAGAAGACAGATTTGCTAATTGTCTGATCAAGGAACTCACTCCACTGCCAGAGTAGTGAAATATGCTCCTTACAACATTCTATTTATTAAATACGTGTTTATATAATGCACATATATAATATGTGATACGTCTATCTTTGACACTTCTGTTTATGGGGACATGACATATATTTTGGGCACAGAGCCACTGTAAGCAGTTTCCTTCTCTTTTTCCAAATGGGATTTGCATTTGTCTTATTCCCTCTCCGTCACTGTGTGTGAAGCGTATTGATAGAGTTGACGTCACTATGTAGCCACGTGACCCTCTGCCACGGAGGGGCGGTGCGTAATGCGAGATCTGTCAGAGTAGTTGGAACATCAAGTGCAGCTCCTCCACACCGAGTTAGATGTAACTACGAGAGACATTGCATTGGGCCCCACGGACTACGTACATTCCACACAGATGCAGAAAAATTTTAAGGTACATGTGTATAAGGAAGGTGCATGTGCTTGGATGTTGTAGAGCCGAAGGGGAGGACTGGAGAAGGCGTTATTGGCTGTCTATATCCCATTTATCGCCCCCCCCACCCCCATCTCCTTCCCAACACTACTCAGACTTTCATTGGGGAAGTACTCTGCACATTCGTGTTGCAAGTGTAGAGTGGGTTGGTTAGAAACCATCCAGATAATCCCAGCCACTTTGCACAGCGATTGGATGAGATCACTCAGCCTAGGTCACTCAGTGTACGAGGGTCTTCCCTAGCTTTCCGACTCAAGGTGTTCTGATTAGTGCAAACTTCACACTTCTCCCTCAGCGCTGGTGACTGGGATCTCACTCCACCCTGGTCTCTTTCTCTTGCTTTGTCCCTTCTCCCTACGTCCTTTCATCATGCCCTGGATAGGAACGCGTAAGCGGAGACCTGCGCTGCTACTGACAGCCATCTTTTATCCAGAAAGGAGCCGGTCTAAGAAGCACTTAGGATCAGAGGAGAAAGAATGGAGGACACAAGCCAGAGGCCCAATCAAACCACACCCGAATGCCACATACCTGTTAGTCTTTTCACTAAGTTGACCAGTTGGTCCTTCTTACCATCTGTAATTGGGTGGTCTAATTCAACCTGCGTGATCCATGAGTAATTGGAGACATGAAGTAGTTACCAGATACAAGCCGGAAGTCAGTTTGAGATCAGGGATTCAAACTAGGTATGGGGTCCAGGGTACAGAAATAGTCACAAAGCTTCTTAACTAACAAGCTGTACTTCAAACAGGAGATTTTAGTATAATGGATTAAAAAAAAAACTTCTTCCGTGGCATAGTCAGCAAAGATCTGCAGGTGCAAAGTGTGGCTGTGTTGCCAACTAACAACTGAACCAGCGAGTGGCAGGATTTCCCTAGCAGCCCCTGGCAGCTAGGTTCAACCTCATGGTAAATACAGCTTACCACAAGTCAAAAGCCTTCATTGCAGGTGCAAAGGGAAGGAGAAAAGGAGGAGAAATGCTCAATCAAGAGCACCCAGTTATCCTTAGGAAAAATGTAGTAAAATTGGCAATAGTATGGACTTCCAAGTCAGACCTTGTTTTAAATCCTTGCTGTGGGGCTAGAGATTCAGCTCAGGGATTAGAGACCTTGACTAGGAAGCGCAAGTCCTGGCATTTGATCCCGAAGCACATGTACTACCCGGGTGTAGCGGCACACGTCTATAATCTCAGCACTCGTGAGGCTGAGGCAAAAAGATGGTTGTAAGTTCAAGGGCAGCCTGGGCTAGATAGTACATTCAGGACCAGCCTGGACTACAGAGTGAGACCCTGTTCCAAAAAAGAAAATAAATCAGTCAATACTGGGTCTGCCACTTTCCAGCCAGTTATCTAACACACTTCATTTCCTCATTTGTAAAATAAGAGAAAAAATGCTAACTTTTTCTATAAGAGTAGCTACAAATACATAGGTGATTTTTTATATAAATTCTAAGACAAAAAATTCAATTAATGAGGTATGGTTGTTTATTACTAATAGACCCAGGATTGCACATGTTGGAGGAAGTCTGGGCAGGCTTTCTGCGAGCTGGATGAGCTGCAGGCCCTGGTGACTGGCAGGCAGGCAGGCAGGTGATCTGGCATACGATTATGATTACGTGCGTGCTTACCTTTGAAACTCTCTTGGTAACTTCTATGCCCTTCTTGCCAAATTTTAAGCAAGATACAAGCCATCCTTGGTTAGAATAGTTTCAATCTCCCCTTACTCCAAGAGTTGCAATACTCTTTTTTTAAAAGTGAAGTCACACTTAGTTTTCTCAAATGGAAATGGAAGCCAGGACCAAAATTGCAGTGCTAGGTACACGGTAGGCGCTAATAAATGCTGCCGAAGTTTGAAGACAGCAAGGTGATTACCTTCCATCAGATGTGATGATTAAAGGATAATTTGGGAAGGACCCAGAAAGATATATATGTAATGCCAACTTTGTTACTATTTCTACATGTTTAAAAGACTTTGGGGCCAAAAGTCTTTTTACGTTCCGGAGTGGGATCCTCACTATGAGAGAGCTACCTCATCGCTGCATGGTTATTCTGGGGTTGGAGGGAGGAGGGTAAAGTAGGCTGAGGGTGAGGGGCGGATGGCAGTTTCTCAGAGCTCAGGCTGAGGGTTAGTGGAAAGGTTGGCAATTTTTAGCTCACCCTGTGGCCTGGGGCAAACCATTTAACCTCTTGGTGTCTGGATTTCCTCATGTGCGAGACAGGGGTAATAATACTTCCCTACCTCACAGGTGTGTGGGGGGCGTTAATTAATGTTTGTCTATTGCTTGGGGATCTGAGATGAAAGGCAAGCATCATTATTGTCGGTTTGCTTCAGGCGAGACTAGATTATAGTCTTCCAGATGGGCTGCATATGGGAAGTGGTTTTAGCAAAAGATTTTTCCCAAATGAAATACAGGCTTTAAGGTTTGGGGCCACTTCAAAAGAAAAGGTGCCAGTGGAGCTGTGTCCTCTCCGTCTTGCCTTCGTTGGCAGGGGTCTTACTACCTTAGGAATTTGGCGATCAGTATTTCCCAGTACTGAAATTAATAATCTCTTCAACAAGTAACATTTGGCTAGGTTTTTTCCCCCAGTGATCTCTGCTTTGAATAGAATTTTGATGACCCAGATTAACTGGGTGAGGTTGTTGATGTAGCAAACTCCTAATTCCTGCGGAAGACCGTTGAGCGTGCAGGGCCCACTTTCTGTGTCTTTCCCACTATAAATAGGATGGACAAAACTGTTGTTTTAACAGCACCAAGTGGACAAGGCAGATGGGTGTTTTCAGTCTTTGTTTTGCTTTGTTTAAGTCCCCTCCCCAGGCCTCACTACTTTAAAAATAGCCCTCTACACTAAAAAGCACTAGTATGTTCTTGAAAGGTTTTAAAGAGCTTTTTGGGCAAAGGGCTTGTGGGGAAGCAGACAATGGAGGGACTAGATACGTTAAAGCCTGGGCGGAAGATGGAGATAAAAGAAAAGAAAACCTCTCTTGTTTAAGTGTTAACCAGAGAAAATTTTTGTTTTGCAAAAATTTTTGAAGAAATGGATACAACCAGTACCTTTTAAAATTAAAGAATAAGGAAGAAGTTTCTTGATCCAAAAATGCTGGTATGTTTTTTTTTTCTTATAAATACAGAAGAAAGCAAAATAAAATATTCATATTTTCAACTCAGAAAATACTAGAAATAGGAAGAATCTTAGATGCATGCTGCTGAAAATCAACTGAAGGAATCCACAGTGTGAAAAAAAATGGTCATGCTCTGTTCTGGCCTTTGGGTTGTACAGCAAACCACATTCATTCATTCATCAGAACACGTTTATGGGGTATGTGTTTAGTGTCAGGTAGTATTCTAGGCAGTAGGAAATGGTCAGCACATACATGACCCCTAGTCTCCTGGAATTTACATTTTGGTGGCTGAAGATACAAAGCTCTAAGAGAGGGGATGCCACAGGCTGTTTGGTGGTGACCTAGTTGCAGAGAATGAAAAATCCTGTCCTGGCTTTAAGCTGACCAGGCCCCAAGGTCAGAGCAAGGCATGAGACCGCACAGTAGTACACGACTTGGCTGAAGCAAGGTAGGTTTCAGTAGGTGAGGGGTGCAGGTTGGGGTTCTAGCGTATCCTTCCAAAGTGGGGTCCAGTTGCTTCTTTCTTAGTTTAGATTCTTCCATCATCTCCTTTGTGCAAAGGAAAGTGAATTGTTTGGAACCATTCACTTAGGATATCTGGTTGGTGCCCTGGGAAGGACTGAGAATCGCTCTCACTTTGGTGGCCTGGCCTTTTTTTTTTTTCTTTTTTCATTTAATAATGTGACCACATTTATTGAGCTTCTAACGTATACCCCAAATCATCCATCCTTTTTTCATACCTGTTTCTATTATTTGTTTATTAAGACAGGGTGAGGTCCAGGCTGGTCCTGAACTCATTATGTAGCCGAGGCTGGCCTCAAATTCTAGCAATCCTCCTGTCTCATTCTTATAGGCGTGTGGTTGGCCTGGCTCTTAACACCTTAGGAGAACCGCGTGGGGAGGTCTGCTTGGTCCTGGGTCTTCAGGATCTCAATGCCTTATTTGTACAATCTTTTTATATTTCAGTTTCCTTACCTGGGCTTTACCTGGGCTTGGGAGAGAGTGAGGTCTTTTTCAGGTCTGCTACTGAGAAGAATAGTCACAGTTCAATTAATGTGAGCCATTTTTCAGAAATCTTTGAAGATATAAAAGAAAGCTGGAAAAAATTTGGAACATGCTTTTATCAATAGTTAGATCAAAAATTTTAGGCTAATCAGGCCGTGAGCTTCATGGGTCCAAAAGCTAGGTATGGTATTTGAATAATGAGTCTTTTTTGGGAAATGGGAGGTTTTTTTCAAACCTGGAGTATAGAGATTTAAAAATACTAGCTCAAGTACATAATTGTTACTGTACACATTACAGTTTCACTTTAGAGCTTTTCTTACCTTCACAATTTGTCAGAAATGAATACATGTAAAATATCTTAACATTGTCATTTAAAAGTCTCATTTACAATAAAAATTACATTTAAAAATAAATCCAATAGGTAAATTTAGGATTAATTTATACTTTCAATAACACAAACTCTTCACAAGGAATTAAGAATTGTTTTTTTAACAGGAGTACCATCTTAAATGCAATTTTATGAGCAAGTAAAATGCAACATCCTTTTGTCTGTACATGAATAACTTGACACTAACTACGTTACCTTCCCTGGTGCTCAACATTTTCCACAACAATTTCAAAACAAGTGTTTGATCTTGGACAGACCTTTGGTTCTTACTTCACCTAAGAGGGGAAAGAAGTTTAGGAGTCAGGAATTTCCTGGTGTGACATAGCTGGCCGCGTTAACTGGAACCCAGGATCCTGTGATTTCGATTTCATTCCTTGTTCCCAACCAGTACCTTGAAGTCCTGCACATTTGAGCTGTGAAAAAGGTCTGGGCAGCTACAATGGTTCTCCCGCTCTTACCCTTCCTGCGGTTCCCCTGTGGCTTGTGGATCTGTGAGGCCTGGATGAACCCTTGAGGTTACTCTTACCTACTGCAAGTTGAGACCTTCCTTGCGTCTCTTGGTTTAGAAAAATCAGGGCAGGGATTTTTATTCTCATTCCTTAACATATCACATCATGATATCAAGGTTAGACCCTTATAACCAACATGTTGCCACAAAATATAAAATTTTGAAAATCTGATTCAAATGCCACCTGATATATCTTGCCCAATACCAATCAATGCTACATTCAGGGTGATGGCGAACAAAGAATGTAAGATTCAGTGCCCATTTCCAGAGCTTGCATTTTACTGTGGTCACAAAATAGTAAGCCTTTGAATTAGAATTTGGCGAACTAATTATATAAAATATTTTGCTGTATCATTTCGAGGCACTGTTACGTAAAATCTGCTAAATACATCTACAGGTGGAAGAGACTGAGGGAGGGGGAGGAGCCACCATGAGGGCGATGGAGAAGTGATGGACGAAACCCTGGGGAATGGAAGAGCTGAGTTTTGAGAGAAGAACCAGGCATGGTCTTATTCAAAAGTTTACTCCTTATTAGCAATAAATTAAAGTAAGGTGGTATCTTTTTGTGACTCATAAGATAGATGTTGCATGGAAGAGTACTGGAATCAACAGGCGCCAAAACAAGGTGGCCAAACATGGAAAAATGATCATAGACTGAGCATTTGTTCCGCTGGCCTTTTATCTTTTACACCTGTGCTTGAATTCATCCAAACTTGCATAAATCCTTTACACAGCTGTCGAAATTGCACCTGAAAAAAGGCTGAAGTAGTCTCAGATGGGATAACATTTCATCATCCTGAATACTTAAACCCAAACACGTTTAAACACTTTGCCAAACCCGAGGATAACAGATTTCCCGTTGATCTTTGCTGTCTGTGTTCCAATGTTCAACTGTGTGTGCATGAATTCGCACTGCAGATTGTGTTGTGTAGATGCCAACAATTTTTAGCTGCAGACAATTCAAAGTAAGTTTTATGGAGGACAAGTTTTCTTTTAAATCTACACAGAAATACATACTCTTCTATATGTAATTAGATAAAGAACTGCTGACTGTTATGTAAATTAATCTACTGGAATTGTCTTTTTGGAAAACATATTGTTTAGTGTGTTTCTGAAAAGAGCTAATGAGTTTCTGATATTTTACTAGACGGTTTCTGATGTCTGTTTTGATCTTCATAATTTTATCAGCTTTAACTTGACATCTGTAATTAGTTTTATCCATGAAAATTATAAAACATGTACATTGGCATTATAAAATATTTACACAGTATGGAGAGGTACAGGATAAATCAGGGAAATACCCCCAAATTCTCTCTCTCTTCCAGACTTTTCTTCCCAGATTTAATGTCTATAAATGGTTTGCTGTGTATTCTTCTATATCTTTTTGCAAAATACATGAGTCTGTGCATGTTTGTGGTGTGTGATTATGAATCAATGCAGCCTTAGCATAAGTCATCTTCTGCCATTATAATTTCCTTATAATATAACATATTGTTAATCTTTGAATACTTTTCCAGCCTAATAACCAAACGCTGGTATCTCTGGGTATAGGATTTATGCTGGATAAAGGGTAAATGCATTGAAATTATTGTCTTCACCCTTAGTTATGCAGTCCACACTTTCAAGGAGTCAAGAGGGGTATTTTGTTGGGAAGCATGGTGCCAGAAACAAAGTGAGCCTACAGATTGATCCTGAAAAATTTCAGGGATTACTCTCAAGAAGGAGAGGGAGGAGAAGAATAAGAAGGAGGAGAAGAAGGAGGAGGAGGATAAAGAGGAGGAGGAGGAAGAAAAAGAATAATAATAATAATTAGTAGTAGTAGTAGTAGTAGTAGTAGTTGTTGTTGTTGTTATTCCATGTAGAGAAGAGCCTGTGAGCAAAGCCAGGGAAGCTTGAGTTCCTTGTAATCTTCCTGGTCCAAGCTGCCCATGACTTTGATATAGCAAAGCTTGTGACCCCATCATGGCTGACTTGGCCCTGGCCTCTTCATCCAGCTCTTGCTAAGAACTGTGTTAAATGCTCCATTTTCATGAACTTCCTAATTAGCATGTTTCTGCCCCTCTTGGGATGGTTTGTTGCTCTTCTCAGACGGAGTTCCTTCCAAAGGAAGGAGATAAATCTCCTTTAGTTTGGCAGAGAAAAAATCCCAAAGTGTATAGTCCCTTATACATTAATCTCTCTGAAAGTAGCTTCCGTTTTGACTGTGACAATAAACTCACTGGCAAGGTAATAACAAGACCATTGAAAGTGGCACTGAAAGGAACTTGAGCGTTAGGAGGTCTACTAGTCAAGAGACAGATCAATCCAAGTAGAATATCTGAGGAGCTGAGTAATAAAATTGTAAACCTGAAGAAGGGGCCGTGCCAGGGTGTGGAATTTGGCCCTGAGCCGGAAGGAATGAGCAAGAGGAGAGTAACAGTGAGATGAAGTGGCCTTTAGGCCCCTGTGTTCCCTCTCTTGTCTCTCAGACTGAGCTCCATCCTTGATCATGCTGGGGCTAAGACTCTGAGCAGACTTCAGTTTTGCGGGTTGTCTCCCTGTGAATCTTCGCCAGGGAGGGATGCTCAGTGGAGAATGGAAGACTTCCTCTTCCTGCTTCCTGTTCCTGTGAGCATCGCCCTGCATCACTTCTTTGCACATCTTGCTGGTGGTACTCGATACCCAGAGTAGCCCTGGAATCCAATTAGCAGTTTTTTTCCAAACCTCAAAAGACTTTCCTTTTTTTTTTTTTTTTTTTTTTTTTTTTTTTTACCTCCAACTCCTAAAACACTGGCTCCAGCTGAGAAGCTTCCTTGCTTGAGGGTCTATATTCAGTTCCCTGGAGATCTTGCTTAAGTTTAATCAGTCTAATCTCTGCTCCTTATAGTCGAAGACTCAGAGGTGGTAGCTACTTCTTGTAATTCTGTGGTGTCTTCATGTTCTTCTTCTGAATTTTCTGTTTTTCAAA
>PVKB01008052.1:0-22370 GCA_004027205.1 Ctenodactylus gundi | reverse complement strand
GGGTCCTGTTTCATGAAATATTGAATACCATCCTTCTATTTCCAGTCTATGAGTTTCCTTATGGGTAGAGTGTGTCTCTTTTAAGCAGCAAATTGTGGGGTTTTGTTTTTTGACCTAGTCAGCCAGTCTATGTCTTTTGGTAGGTGAGTAAAGGCTATTCACATTCAGAGTTAGTACTGAGGTGTGTTTGTTATGTCCTGCCATCGTTATAGTTTTTCAGTGTTATTTACTTGACTTACTCTCTTGCCAGCTCATTCTTCTATTTCTATTATCTCCTTTTCTCCAGGGTCTTTGGTGTTGTTAGTCTCCCTTTCTCTGTCTAAGGTTCCTTTAAGTATTTTCTGCAATGTTGGTTTAGTGATTGTAAATTCTTGCAGGCTTTCTTTATCATGGAATGTTTTAATTTCTCCCTCTAATAAAAGATAATTGCTGATTATAGCAGACTGGGTTGGCATTTATGTTTTCTTAGTGCTTGGATGATATAGCTGCTTGATCTCCTGGCCTTTTGTGTTGAGAAATCTGCAGTTATCCTGATGGGTTTATCTTTGTAAGTCACCCTCGGTTTTTCTCTTACAGCTTTTAATATTCTGTCTTTCTGTTGGGTGTCTAGTATTTTAATATGGTGTGTCATGGTGAGATTCTTTTCTGATCAAAGTTTTTGGGGTTCTATATGCCTGCAGTAGTTCAATGTTCATATCTTTCCTTAGATTTGGGATATTTTCTTCTATAATTTCACTGAATAAGTTTTTGCTCTGTCCTCCTTTTGTTCCTGCACTCTCATAATTCTGAGGTTGTTTCTTTTCTTTGTGTTGTCCATCAGCCATTGTAACCATTCTCTTTCTTGGTTTGCATTCTTCACTGCCTGTGTGTTCTGGCATATCCATTTTATCTTCCAGGTCTGATAGTGTCAAAATGTTCAAACTGGTTATTTCTTTTTCCTGTGAGTTTTTCACTTCTTGAAGGCAGTTCAAGAAATCAGAGAACAATACAGCCAAGATATTAAAAAAAGAATGCTGAACTCTATTATCTATCTGTTTCTTCTTTAAATTCCTTGAATTTCTTGTCAATGTTTTTCTTGTGCTACTTGCATGTCTGCCTGCATATCTGCCTTGAGCTCTCTACACCATTTTTACGTCCTGTGTGAGCATCTGGGCCCGTAAATTATCATCATTATTGGATTTACTATTTTTTGGATCTTCTATTTCAAGATTCCTGGTATCAGTTTCTGGAGTACTAGGCCTTTTTGTTGGTGACTTAGTATCTTGTTTCCCCATGGTTCTGTTGTAGTGTGTTGACGCTCAGGTATTGTTGATGGACTTTCTCTATTCCAGAGATATGTTTGTTAGATTTGCCTTAAGTGTTATTTGGATTTTGTTCCACCTTTAGAATTTAGAACTACCAATTTGTTTAACTATTAATTTTGAAGATATTCTCAATGTCCAGACTTCTGCTGAATGCTTAATCTCTTGTACATTTTTGTGGAGAAGAAACAGAATATAGAATCATATATGGTCTGTAGCCAGAACATCTGTTAGTACATCTGGAATGTGGCTGTCTTTAACAATATTAACATCCAAACTTTGAATAAAAGTTTGTATTTACAATACTATTCAATATTAACAATTCACTGGCAGATTCTTGTAGCTAAATTAACAGTATAACCACTCTACCCACAAGATTATTAGGTGCAATATACCCTTAAAAACATGTAATGTAAACTATTATTGACTTATTAAAGTCCTATTGATATCAGACAATAAGAGAGCTTTAGCTATACAATAGGAAGCAGAAACATATTCCTACCATAGTGATTGACCTGTCAGTGCTCCTTTTCCTGTCAGAGAGCAACAGATAGGTGAGAGCATTCAAAGCTAGATTCGGATGAGTCCGGGAGAGCTCTGAGTGAAGGGGAGACAGCGAGTGTCTGTGGAAATATTTATGATACTATGTATAGACAGTTAATCAAAAGGGGAAGAGATTCAGGAACTATCCAATAGAGAGACAAAAGGAGGTGGAAATAAAGGAGAGAAAGGATGGTATGCATAAGAAAGAGAGAAAAAGTAAAGAAAGAGTATAAAAAGAAGTAGAGAAGACAAAATGGAGGAAACTTGATCGATTTTAGGAAAAATAAGAACCTAATCCAAAGAAAGATAAAGAAACAAATGTAAGAACAGAACGGCAATAGCTATGACAACATCAGCAAAACCCAGTGGAGCCCAAATCAAAACAGAGTATCAACAAAACAAAGAACAATAATTTATCCTCCTGTATTATTTAAATGCAAACATCCTAAGGTACTGGATATTGCAGTATGGTGAGTTCTACTGAGCTACTGGTCCTTGGGGTTTCCTCTTTGTTCCTGTGTTATTTCCAACTGCACCTGGTGACCTTTATATGTATTGGTGGGCCCAGTAGGATTTCAGGCTGAGATCCTGCACAGCTCCTGATAGACTTTGGTTTTGTGCAGCCTCTAGGTGGGTCTGGCACAGTGCTGGATAGACCTAGGCCTGGGATGGATTTCCAGGTGGGTCCTTGGAGGCACATACGTTTCTGGGGCCTTGAAAGGGTACAGGGAGAGTCCAGAGGCAAGGCATGGGAAGTACCTCGGCCTTAGGTGGATTCTGGGTGGGTGCACTGTGGTGGTCAAGCTGCCAGAACCTTGGGAAGGGCCAGCGGTGCAGCGTGGTATACACCTCTATCTGGGATGGCTTCATGGTGGGTCTGCTGGGGCGCGGGAGCTGCCTGGACCCTCGAAGGGCCCAGGAGAGGGCTGCACAGCTCAGGATGCACTTAAGCCTGGTCTGGCTTTGGGTGGGTCCCTAATGTCTCTTTTACTGTAATAAACTTTTTACAATTTAAATATTTACCCATATTTTTCACCCCCCTGGTCTCTCAATCTCTGATGGCTTGAGGATGAGGCAGTGATGAGGTTCATCTACTAGAAGTAATGCTGTGTTTTCTGACACTTGACCTCAGCCCAGATGGACACTCAGGTCAGAGCTGGATGTCCCTGAGGCTCAGGAGGGTCGGGGTTTCCGACCCTGAGGGGGATGGAGGGAAGCACGAAGCCACACGCCTGGGCAGGGTGGGGGCTGGGGAAGGAGGGAAGGAAGTGACAAGATTTTCCCTGATGTCCTTTTTGCCCTGTCATCTTTCCTTTTTAGTCGCCCCATAACCTGGTGACCCTTTCTCTGCTGATACCCTGCCCCCAGAATCTGGCACAAGGTATAAATTAAATTTCAAATCACTATTAGATTATTGTCATTTTAATTTATTGTTGTTTAATTCTGTAATCCGTTGCTAATTATTCTTTGCCCCTTCCCTTTTGCTCTTGTGATCCTTCCCATTCTTGTGATTTTTGCCTTTATGGACTCCACCCAAGCCCTGCTTCGGCACTGAGAATTCTTTGTGGCATGAGCATGTTCTCCGTCGCGGCTAATAAAGGACTCCTGATTTTCCTCACTAAGTGGCGCTTCTCCTGCGTGATGTTGTCTGAATAATAACATTTGGAGGTTGCACTGAGATTCAAGAAGCCTACCCTAGGAAGACCTAGGTTGGCTAAGGCTCATAGGGGTGGTTCCATCTGAGACATTCCAGGGCCTTCAGGAAGTCAAGTCCTAGCTGGGCAGGCAGAGGGTACCAACACCACTGGGCCCCTGCCCAGGGAGGCTGTGGGCCTAGGGTGGGGACTGTGCCTTTCTGGGGTGGCGACTGTGTCTCAGCGCAATCAAGTGGGCTTCCCCCTCATCTCATTCCTTGCACTTCCCCTCCCTTTCAGCCTCACTCATGCTATGTGCTGCCAATTAATACAGAGCCCACAGAAGCCCATGGAATAGTCAGGGCTGCTCGTGTTCCTGGGAGACAGCAAGAGAGAGGCACCTGCCGTGCCGGAGTGCCTGAGGAGCAAGGAGGCAAGAGCTCCAGTGTAGTGTGAGACCTCCTGGTGCCCCTTGGGATCCTGCAATTCAGTCACTGATGCACCCTGGCCACAGGGCATGCCATGCTGGCGGGGACAGGAGGGTGTCCCCACCTGGAGGGACAGGAGCTGGATCAGGCACACTTGTGTGGTGTAGTTAGCGATGGAGAGAATGGGGGAACTGGAGGACTGATCCCCTGCAGGCCCCTCTTCTCCTGGGGACCCCATTACTGACAGCTCTGCCTCTCCAGCCCCTCCTCTCCCTGGCCTCATGGGACCTGCGCTTACCCACGGATGTGGGTTTACACAGCCCAACAGTTTGTTACATTTTAGGGGTACTGAGTGTGGCTATGTGTGCACCTGGGATTCTGCGAGGTGGTGTCAAGAGGAGGCAGAGCGGTGGGTGCACTGGCCTGTCTCCCTTGGAAAGGAAACTGTATTAGTGAGAGGCAGGAGCCCTCTCCCACATCCTCCCTCCCACCTCTGTCTCTCGCCTCTGCACTACCGCCTTCTCTCTCTCCTCCTCTCTCCCCTCCCCTTGCTCCCCTCTCCCTTCCCTGCTCCTTCCCCTCCACTTCTCCCTGCTCCTCCTGCTTCCTCCCTCTCACCTCCTCCTCCTTTGCTCCTCCTTCCCACCTCCTCTTCTTTCCCCTCCTCCCTTCTTCCCCTTCTTCTCATGCTCCTCCTCCCTGCCTCTTCCTCTCCCTCCTCCTTCTTCCCTTCTGGAACTCCTGTGGTTAGATCTTACAGAAGGGTCATGTGATTTCCTTATACTTTGTTCTGTTTATTTCTCCTTTCTTGGAGATTCACTTCATTGTTTAATCTTTCTGGTACTTTTAGACAAATCTCATCATATTCATAGCCTCCATGAGGTTGCCCATTGTACTTGTCAGCATTCTAAGAGAGGCAGAGTTAACAGAGTTTATAGAGATAAAAGGAATTCATTTGGAGGGTTTACAAGTTTGAATAGAGAGCTGGAGGTCCAGCAGCCACTCAGCCTCCTGCCAGAAGGACGCCAGTCAGAGACTACCGGGCATCTGGACATCTGGTGCAAGCCTGCTGTGGATGGTTGTCCAAGAAAACGAGGTGAAGATGGGAGACTGATGTGAGTCTACTACAGAATTCTGAGAAATGAAGACCAGAGCAAGACAGAAGCAAACGTGGTCTCTCTGACTCAAGGCAGGGCCAGAGCTTTTTTTTTTTTGGAAGAGGCTGCAGCGATGTATCTTCTCTCCTTTTCTCAGTTCAAGCTGGCAGTTAGGAGCCCCTTTCCCACTTCCTGGGCCTCAAGTAAATAGCACACACCTGGAAGCTATTTCCTGAACATCCCCCAGTTGCAGCAAGTTGTTGCAGTTTCTCCAGTGACCATACCCATAAGTCATTCCTCACTCTCTCCCTCCGTTACAGTAGCTGCACCCCAGAACTCGGCAGTCCTGCCTCTCTCCTGTTGCAGACAGATCCACACTGGCTGGGGTGGGGTGGGGCGCTTCAGCGCCTGGCTTATCCCACCGGGAGTTCCATGAGGTATATCGCGGGGAGGTCTCCTTGTCGTTGTTGCTCTGCCGTACTCTACTGTCATTTAGTTTGGGACTCCCCTCCAAGGGCATCTGGGCCTTAGTTCTTAGGATAGTACTGCAGTGCATACTATTGTATACAGCACTGGTGACATCAGTTGGAAGGGGGTGACCCTCCAACTAGGAGCAGGCTTGGCTTTGGGCATGATGGGGACACACAGCTACGCGAAGGCCTGCATGACTCCCCAGAGGCCTCAGTGGGTGGAGTCCCACTCTGCAGGATTCTCCTTTTCACAGCACATGCTCCTTTTGGTGTGCTTTTTCAGTATCTTCCTGTCAATTCTGGAATGAAATCTGCAAGCACAGCTCCATCCACGCTCACCCTGCCTCTGTCACCCTCTTGTCCAGCAGCATCAATTGGCTTCCTAAAGCAATGGGGTTCTCTGAAACCCGTGTGGGTTTAGCCACATGAGAATGGCAGGCTACACTGTGGCTTTGTAGATGGTGTCCAATAGTCAGGGGACCTAGCTGAGCTCTCTCTGCCCCTCTTACCTCCTTATCCCTGATGGAACTTGCCTGGGTGACTCTTCATGACTATAGTTCTCAGCACCGTAAGAAGACATGGCATAGCAAGACAATGTGTCCCTGCACTGTGCTGGGTGTGAGGAGATGGGACAGTGGTGTCCCTAGACTTTGACCAGTTTTTGGCAGTGCCTTCTGTAAGGCAGACAATCCCTGCCCAGTGTCTGCCCTTCTGTGTACTCTCTTCTCCCGACTCCCTCCCTGTGGAGGCACTGGCTGCACCTCCTTGCCACAGATGCCGCACGGGGAGATGGGCTCTCACGAGCTAGGCTGGGAGTCCCATGAAGCCTGTCCACCCATCTAGGTTGGGCCAAGACTTGGCATAGCTGAGTCCCTGCGGCTTGAACTCAGGGCAGAATGGGCACGTGGCCAGGGTCCTTCTTTGGAGCCACAGGGTCTTTCTCCTCTGACACCCTTCTTTGGTTGAGGGGATGGACATTTTAATCATTTTTGTTAAGTGGATAGAGGGCAGAGCAGTCACCTGGTGTGATTGTTAAAGTAACACTAGAGGTTCCTTTCTCTCCTCCAGCTTGAGGGCTGAAGAAATTATGCCCAGGTCCTGTGGATGTCCCCACTTTGCTACAGATATTGCCAGCCCACCCATGGCTCAGCCTATGCTCATTGTGGGATGGCAGGCTGTGGCAGGCACATGGGCAGCAGGAAGAGGTTGCAGTGGAAGGCCTTTTCCAGGAAGGAAAGAGAGGGAGGGACATGAGGGGAGAGATGTGTATGGTGCTGGAGTGGGTGAGGGGAGCATCTTAAGAAGGGTGCCAAGGTTAGCTCTTTGTCATTGTGGCCAAATACTTGCACAAGAAGACTTAGAGGTTTATGTGACTCCTGGTTTCAGAGGGTTCAGTCCATAGACTGATGGCTCCATTACAGTTAAGTCTGTGGTGAGGCAGAATTAGAATGGCAGAAGGGCATAGAGAAGGAAGCTGCTCACCTCCCTGCAGCTGGAAGCAGAGAGAACAGGAGTGATGGAGAGGATGGGGCTGGGGTAAGTAGACCCTTCAAGGCACACTTGGGACTAGTGACTTACTTCCTCCAGCTGGACCCAGCTTCTTTGAATTTTGACTTTATCCTGGGTGAATGATACCGAATGACCATATTTTTTCCAATTTCTATATAGTAGGGGATAAATTACATGAGATATTTAACACTTCATTATCAAGTAGGTATTGGGTAAGACACCTTTGCCAAACTGAAGACTGGGTAAACGTTCTGAGCATGTTTGAAGCTACATGACATTTGGTAGCTTAAGTGTATTAAATGCATTTTTAAACTTATATTTTCAACTTATGGTGGGTTTATCAGGGCATAACTCCATTGTAAATTAGAGGTCTGTCTCTGTCTTTTCTTCCATCCATCTTTCTCCCTGTCTTTCTTTCTCTTAATAGGCTGAGAGGCTGAAGACAAAGGGCAGAGTTGTGGCTCTACTTGGAAGGCTATCTGCTGATGGGATTTCTTCTTTTTTGAAAAACCCTGGTTTGCACTCTAAAGATTTTCAATAATTGGATGAGACCCATCCACGTTATGGAGAGTGATGTTTACTTACAGCCTACTGATTTAGATGTTAATCTTGCTAAAATATATATCTTTGCAGAAATATTTGTGCTGGTGTTTTACCAAGCGACTGGCCCTGCCTAGCTGGCACATGCAAGTAACCATCACATGGGGCAACTTGCATGCTCCAAGGATCTGAACATGACTATCTTTTGGGAGCCACCGCTCTCCTAGCTCCTAGCACATGTGCCAAGTTCTGTCACAAAGAAGTGACACACATCCCATTGTGGTGTAGGGCCAGGATTCTCAGCCAAATGACCTGGTCCAAAACTCAGCTCTGCCACCTACTAGTAGCCTGGCCTTGGGCAAGACACCTGGCTTCTGTGAGCCTCTGTTTCCCTCTGTGGAAAGCAGACGAGGTACATGGTAGCCCTTTTGAGACTTAAACAGAATAGGGCAGGGACCCTTCCTGCCCGTTTCCTTCCAGCATCTATAGGGGACTATGCCTGCTGATTGACTGTCCCCACCTGGCTGGCCTGCCATTTCATTGTGGTGTGGTTGAGCTGACCTGAGGGTTTTTATTATTTCTATTTTACTTAGCCTGAGAAGCAGTAAATTTATTTCAAGGTAATAATCTTGTTCTTTTTTTCTTGTTACTATAAATTATGACCCAAGAGGTCGTGCACAAATAGTTTCAACAGTTTCTCCCATTAATCTTTGCTGTATTTTGTAAGTGAGCTTCGGTGCACTGAACTGGGTTTTAATTAAGCCTTGATATTTCCAGTATTTCAGAAGTCACTCTCACATTGAACTATAAAAGGATGAGTCCATATAATTTCATGAGAGCAATTCCTTTTACTGCAAATATGCAAAAGAGGTGCTGTAGCCAGTTTTATTTTCCTTTTGGCCTCAGGTGGAGCAGCCTTGTGCTTTCTAAAAGGAGCAGGGCATTCGGGGTCTTCAGGGGGAGACACACCCCCTTGCTGTTCTCTTGCAGGGCTTGTGCGGGGCCCACTATGCGCCCTGACGTCACTGTGATCACTACATTCTGGCCTGTGGGATCACATGCACAGGGAGCTCATTTCTCCATCCCACTGTGGCTCCACCGTCCTTTGGACTCCATGGTGCCCATAGTCAGTAAGCCTGGCCCTCCAGTGGGCACTGGGGGTACTGAGGTCATATTAGTTACGGTTCTCTAGAAAAACACAATTAGTAGAAAACATGTATGTGTAAAATCATGTGAGGGGAATTATTGGTTAGGCCTACAGAATCAGAAGTGGAAGAGTCCTCAATGGCCACCTGCATGGGAAAGAGCCAGAGGACTAGTGGCTGCTCAGAAAAGAAGACGCAAGCTGCAGAACAAAGCAGCTGAGAACACAGCCCCAGTCCAAGGTCGAAGGTCTGGAAGCCCATTGTGGAATAGCTGGGGTGATTCTGTGGATGTCCAGGAGGTGGTGAAGCCTGGAGCTCTTCCAGGGAAGCAAATGCTTCCTTCTTTTATTCTGTCTGGGCTACGTGTTTGTCAGTCGATGCCACCCGTACCCCCACATCCAGGGGGCCTGCTTCCTTCAGTGTACCAGCCCATGTATCAGTCATTCTAGATAGCACCAAGAGCACCACCTTGCTCTTCATTCATTCTAGGTGACAGAGCATGATTAATGGCCACAGAGGGGCATTATCTGTCCCCAGGCGGTTTCACTGGGGAGTCTTAGGCTCCCGAGCTCCCACAATACATTCAGCATCCAGCAAGCATGGTGGGAATTGCTCTCAGATGTCTTGGCTGTTCTGTGGAGTGCAAAGATCACAAACTCCCCATCTTGTAGTTTGGATGTTGGCCATGGTTGGGCAACTTTCTCCTAACATGAGTTTAGTCACGTTGAAATTTAGTTACTGTGGTGACAGTGTCAAGAGGAGGGACCCATGAGAGTCACAAGGGCACCCTCCCCCCATGACTGGATTAAGGTCATAATCAGGAGAATGGGTTAGTCATCATGGGAGCGGGTTTCTGAAAGAAGGATGAGTTTGGATCTATTTCCCCTCTGTCTTTTGCGTGCCTCCTTTTCTCTTCCGCTGTGTTACAATGTAGCACAGAGGCTCTCATCAGATGTTGGTACCACGCTCTTGGGTGTCCAAGCCCCCAGAACTATGAGCCCAGTAAGTTGCTATTGTTTATATTTACCTAGCTTGTGGTGTTCTGCTGTCACAGCAGAAAATGAACTAAGGTCCCTGCTTTGTAGGTCTCAAGTAATGAGGCATGCCCCATTCTGGGATATCCTTATGTTTTCAAGGCTGAACTTCTCCTCCAGGTTCAGGATAGCAAGACTGGTCTGATGCAGCTCCAGAGTCTCTATCATGGAAGGACTTTGGGTAGGCAAGGGGTCAGCTGGGTTGAGGCAAGATGGGTGACCCCTCAGAGGTAGCCTGTGGGTACACATTGCTTTGTTTAGACCAAATGAGGACTTAGAGAAGTTTGAGGGCTGGTGGAAATCTGGTGTTTTAAATGTCTTCAAGACCCTTCTTGGAACCACTGTTGGCATGCCATCACTCACAACACATGTTTGTGAGCAACAAGAGGGGGAGCCTGGAATACACAGAGGTGACCAACTGTGGGTGGGGTGATGGGGTGGGGCTCACCCTTGTGGGGTGGAAGTACAAGTTTATTCACGAACCCTAGGTGCCCTGGGGAGGGCAGAGGGGCATCAGTGTTGGCCACAGTTGGGTATCTTATATGCTGCATGTTTGTGCATTTACATCCGTGTGTGTGTGGGGGGGAAGGGAAGAATGCAGCACGTGTGTGCACATGCATGCACACAAGCCTGAGGTGCCTGCATAGTTGATATCTGGAGCTCCCAGGCACCTGGTTAGTTCTATCCTACACTTGGAGTGTGATGTCCCACCTTGGGACTTGCTTGGGGGCATCTGGCCTGGGATGGTAATTCTGTTGTCTTAGGAGTTTCGGAATGACTGTGTGTCTAGCAGGATGGTCCCTGCAGAGCAGACTCGGTAGGAGTGAGGGCTGCTAGCGTCTCCACTGGCTGCCTCATTGCTGATGGGATTCATTAGACAGAACAGGACTTTCTTTTCATTTTCTTCCAGAATTACATGTTTTCATTTCTGCGTTATCTTCAGCTTCTCTAGAACACCTGCCAATTAACAGTGCTTGAAGCTTCATTTATAACAAAATTACACTGAATAATACTATCTGTAGCCGTGAGGGAGGATCTGAGGGGCCCAGACGCTATCTTTGAGATGCACGTAATTAAAAATGCAATATATGCTATGAAGGGAAGGAAACAATGGCCCAGAAGTATGACTGTCTGAAAGTAAATATGATATAAAAGAGTCTTCCTTCCTAAAGAATTGCTGCTTCATGCTCGTCCTTGTTCCTGGTGCTGAGATGTGGATACTGTTCCTTGCTAGGCTTGGGCTGAATGTCAAAATTTGCATTGAAATGAGCCTGTTCTGTACTGCACCAGTGGCTGCCTGGTCCCTAACAGCAGTGTTAATTTATACAGTATTAGTGCAGCCTTGAGCCTGGTCTCAGCCTTGAAATGAGCTGGGGCCGGTTTTCAAAGCCCCTTAATGGGACGACTGTGGGAAGAGTAACACTTCTTGAGTGACCACCCCTGGTCTGGAGGCCACTTCCTGCAGAAACTAGCAATTTACTGGCTTCATTTTCCACAGTTTTCTAAATGCTAGATGATGCTCCTTTCTTTCCTCTTGCTAACCTGGGGACAACAAGAGCAGAAAACAAAAGCCGGAGCCAAGCACCAGTCCATGCTCCAGAGCAAGTGATGCCCGACAGCTCGAACCAGGGTTGCTCTTCTGCCAATGTCAAGAATGAACGCCACAAACAAATAGTTTGGAAGTAGAAAATAACTGTACTGGGAGAACTGTAAAGGAACGAAGGGGGGGCGGTGCTGGAGACTATGGGAGGATCCAGAGCACCAGCTGTTTGGCAGTTACTTATTTGGGTTTTACTGGTTTACACATTAGCATAAAAACTACTTTATTGACTTCAGATCAGATTTGAGGGCCTAAAATATGACTCTGAAACTGAGATGCCACTAAGTCTGGTAGAAGAGGTCTGTAACCACTCCCCCCCTCCAACACCATTGCATGCTGTGGGGATAGGCACAGATCTCCTTGTGCTATTATCTCTTCCCAAGGAGTTAGGCCCCCAGCCGCCAATTGGGTGCCACAGACCTGAGCTGGTAGTGTGTGTGTGTGTGTGTGTGTGTGTGTGTGTGTGTGTGTTTCCCCCATCTTCACTCTCCGCAAACTGAGCCCAGGCTTTACCCCCCCCCCCCATCCTAACTCCGTGCTGCAGGCAAAGCCCCCCTACACCTGCCCACTGCCACCACTACTCCCTGCAACCTGGGGCTCATCTCCCCTTCCACTGCCATCGCTTGTTTGCTGTGGAGGCAGACACAGACCATCAGCACCATCATCTTTCATTAAGGACCTAGGCGGGAGTCTCGCCCCCAGCTGCCAATTCATTGCCACAAACTTGGGCTGGTGTGTCCCTGCCTGCAGCCATCAATCCCAGCAGAGCTAGGCTGGTTTCCCCACACGCAGACATAGCTTGTTGTGGAGGCCAGGGTGTCTCTGCCCACCACCATCACTTGCAGCAGACGTAGGCACAGCCAGCTCTGCAGCCCACAGCCAGTGCCAGCACTCATCACGGGTAGAGGCCAGGGCCTCTAGGCCTGCCATCTTCACTCCCAGTGGACTAAGTTCAGGCCTCACCACCTGCAGCCTTAATCCACTGTGGACTGAGTCCAGGTATCCTCACCCACTGCCACCGTAGCTCATCTGTGATTTGAAGCCTTGCCTACCCACTCATCGGCCACCATCTCGTGCTAAGGAGCCATCCCTCACAGTGTATCCAGGCCAGGTCTTGCTGCCTGCAGCCGTAGCTAGCCTCAGATCTGGATCAGTGTCCTCTATACCCATCACAGCTACACAACAGGGCACCCAGGTAGCTGTGCCTAGACTCTCACCTATATCTAGGAGCCAATGCAGCAGGCCTACTTAGTACCTATCTCTGCTGCACACCTGAGGCATTCATGTAGCCATGTCCAGATCCCTGCCTGCACCTCAGCCCCACATAGGTGAGCCTAATCATCACCCATTACTGAGGACACCCAGAGACATCCACTCCCCATGTGACCTGCCAGAAGGTAAGAGGATTGTAAGCCTGACAGATTCAATAGCAGAACCAGACCTAGTAGCAACTGTCAAATGGGAAAGAATGAACTAATTGTCCTGTAACAAGGAATCCCACCTCAGTGACACAGACAGCGTAATATACACTCATAGAACAACATTCTTCACTATCAAAAAATAGAGATTGCTTAAAGAGTGACCACAGCAAGCCAAAGGAATAGTCAACAGCAAGACGAGAAAATATGGGGGCAAGATGCCATAGAAACCCTCCAGTCCATCAAGGGAGACTTAGAACCAGAGGAAGATCTAAAATTCCTCAACTTTGAAACAAAAATATTTAGCCTACTGGAAGAACACAAGATTGACTCTGACAACAATTTATGCAAAATACTTGAAGAATTCAAAAAGAATATTAACCAAAAACTTAAGGAAGATACAAATGCAAAATTAGCAAAGCTACAGAAGTCAATACAGGACATGAATGACAATTTCCCTAAAGAATTCCAAAAATATGAAAAGATGAAAGGAGAGCATCAAGAGATGAAAACTTTCATTAAAAACATGGGGAACAGAATGGCACAAAATGAGGAGAGAATTTTGGATTTAGAGGACAGGATAGAAGAATAGACTGGATTGTTAACAACCATGAAATAATTCAGCGTCAACAAGGAAATGGAATGCTACAGATTACAGAAGATTGAAACCTAATCTCAGAATAGCAGGAATACAAGAAAAAATGGAAATCCATACTAAAGGCCTACAAAATCTGTTTACTGAAGTCATAGGAGAAAACTTCTCATACATAGAAAACAAAATAGACACACAAGTGATGGAGGTATACCATACACCCACTAGATAGGAAGTAGCCTCTCCTAGACATAGTATAATAAAACTTATGAAAATACAAAGCCAAAGAGAGAACTGTAAAAACTGTAAGACGGGGGAAAAAAAAAGCAAATGACATATCAAGGCAAACCTATCAGGGCAAAAGCAGACTTTTCTAAAAGTCAGAAGAGCCTGGACTGAAGTCCTCAAAGCCTTAAAAGTCAGTAACTGTGAACCAAGACTCCTGTACCCAGAAAAAAAATCATCTAAAGTTGACACTGAAATAACCTTCCACAACAAAGAAACCTTGAAGAAAATTTTGACAAACCATCACTACAAAGAATTCTCAAAGGTGTGCTGGACAGAGAAACAGGAAACAACCACAACAAAGAGAGTGGTGGCAGGTTTATCATTAACAGAGAAAACACCAAAAAAAAAAAATAAGTAAACAAAAGAATTGAATATTCACAAGGTTACAAAATGGCAGGACTTAAAACATGCATACCAATCATAACCATAAATGCTAACAGTCTCAATTCACCAATTAAAAGACATATATTGGCTAACTGGATTAAAAAATACAATCCAACCATATGTTGCTTTCAAAAGACATATTTAAAGCATGAAGATAAACACGGACTCAAAAAATTAAAGGCTGGAGTTGCATATTCCACTCAGTCGGGGGACAAAATAAAAAAGATACTCTTTGCTGAAAAAGTAGACTTTAAGCCAAAATAGGTCAAAAAAGATAAAGAAGGTAATTTCATTCTTATAAAGGGAACAATTCAGCAAGAGGAACTGACAATCATAAACCTTTATGCCCTGAGCAGTGGTGTACCCAACTACATAAAATAAAAGCTACTGGACTTCAAAAAGCACATAAACTCCAATGCTGTAATAGTGAGGGACTTTAACATCCCCCTGTCCCAAGAAGACAGGTCAGCTAGACACAAAATCAACAAAGACATAGCAAATCTGAACTACATCAAAGGAAACGGATCTGACATATATAGAGTTTTTAATCCAATAAAACCAGAATATACATTTTTCTCAGCTGCTCATGGAACATTCTCCAAAATAGACCACATTCTAAGTCACAAAATAAGCTTAAACAGATATAAGCAAATTGATATAATCCCATGTACCTTGTCAGATCATAGTGGAATAAAACTAGAAATCAATTACAATATAATCAAAAGATACAACTCAAACCACTGGAGACTGAACAGCACTATTCTAAATAAACATTGGGTTACAGAAGAAATCAAGGAAGAAATAAAAAAGTTCACAGAGACAAAGGACAATGGCAGTACATCACAACACAACCTCTGGGACACAATGAAGACAGTGTTAAGAGAAAAATTCATCTCCATAAATTCACACATAAAAAGAACTGAGCAAGCCCAAATAATCTAAACTCACAACTCAAGGTACTAGAAAAACAAGAACAAGCCAACCCCAAATCTAGCCTGAAATTATGAAGATTAGAGCAGAAATCAATGAAATAGAAACGAAAAAAGTATAAAAGATAAACAAGATTGATAAACTCCTCACTAAATTCCAAAAAAAGAGAGAAAATCTGTATCAACAAAATCAAGGATGAAAAAGGCAAAATTAACACAGATAACAAGGAAAGTATAAGTTACTTTGAAAAATTGTACTTCAATAAGTTTACTAATCTAATAGAAATGGATGAGTTCTTAAACATATATCAACAACCAAAACTGAATGAAGAAGAAATTAAACATCTGAATAGGCCAATATTCACGTATGAAATCAAGGAAGTAATGAAGACACTTCCAACCAAGAAGAGCCCAGGACCTGATGCACTTTGGGCAGAATTCTATAAAAAATTTAGAGACGATTTAGTACCATTGCTCACCAAAATTTTTCAAGAAATTGAAAAGGAAGGAAAATTGCCCAGCTCATTTCTTGAAGTAAGCAGAACTCTCATTTCAAAACCAGACAAAGACCCCTCCAAAAAGGAAAAGACTACAGGCCAATATATTTAATGAATACAGATGAGAAAATACTCAATGAAATTCTTGCCAACAGAATGCAACAAATCATAAAGAAGATTATACACTATGACTAAGTGGGCTTCATCCCAAACATTCAGGGATGGTTCAACATATACAAATCAATAAATGTAACACACCACATTAACTTTTGCAGCCACTCAGCCAATATTGCAGAGAATACTTAAAGGAAATTTAGAAAGTGCAAGGGAGGCCAGCGACACCAATGACCCCAAAGAAAAATTGACAACAGCTAGAGGAGAATGAGCTGAGAAAAAAGTAAGGCCATGCACGAAATTAGGGATGAATCCATAGGTAAAAGAAAAAGCCAAATAGGGCAAAATGTTAATTATTAGAGAAATATGAGTAATCAATGTATGAAAGTAAAAAATATCTGAAATAACCGAGCATAACTATTTATCTATTGCTTTAACTGTAGCATACTTAAGTGATACAGATTTAGGTCCATTTAATGTAGCAAACTGATAAAGTCTTAAGTTTGTTGAATGAGGCAATTCACTTTTTTGATGTTGAATGTGAATTTATCCTCTTTGAGAGGCAGAAACATAAGCAGCACCAAAACAGCTTGGAGGAAAGGTAACATCTAAAGAGAAAATGTAATAAAAAATAGATTGGTAATTAAATCATCTGATTGCTATACTTTTAAATCAATACCAGTTCTTCTATAAAATCTGTGAAATCTCCCCACATCATTATTATTAGTAATAGCATAGTATAGTGCAAAATAGAATAATTACTAATTAATAATGCAACATGGGGAATTGACATAAAATCTTTTAAGAATACCAATGCACAAATATATAGATGGATAGGCAGATAAAATTATAAAACAAACCTAGCAGAATGTTAGTAATTAGTGAAATGTGAGTAAATAAGTTATGAAAGTTAAAAAATTCTGAAATAACTAAATTTGCCTTCATATCTGTTACTTTAAGTATATTTATGTGGTATAGATTTAAGTTCATTTAATGTAGCAATGTGATATAGTTTTAACTTTGTTTTATTGTAGCAATTTACTTATTCGGTCACTGATGAAGATTTATGCTAAGAAAACTGATTGATGTAAAGATAATCCTGTGAATGTAAAAACATGTGCCTTCCAGTATTCAGCTAAGACATTTGAAATTTAACTTTCTTTTTTCTTCTTTCCCAAATTTACTAGTCTTTTGAACTACATGCTTGTAGTTATTTTCTAATGTGGACAGGTGGGTAAGACCAGGTCTAAGAATAGCAACAAAGATGTAGCAAAATATAGAAAAAAAAAACCCTTTTGGTAAATATCCCAATAAAGGGATTGGTTGGATTCAGAGAGGAGGCATCAAGATTTGACTACTGTGACCCATTCAAGGAATAGGAAGCTGAGTTAGAGTGGTGACTTAAGTGAAATGACTTAGATGTGGAAGATTAATATGTTAAATACTGTATAGTCTCTCTGACTTGGAAAACCCAGAACACAGATATTCTATAGAACCACATGAAATGATAGCTGGAGTTGGGGGAAGGGATAGGGAGGATATGGGAGGGTCAAAAATGGGAAGGAATTGTAAAGTTGATATGATATATATGTGTATGAAATACCTAAATTCATTGTAAACACTATGTATTATATATGTATATTGATAAAAATAGTGGGAAAAACAGATGCAAATATAAAAATCATATAATTATCTCAATCGATGCAAAAAAGCACTTGACAAAATCTAGCACCCATTTATGATACAGACCCTGAAGAAAATAGGAATAGAGGGACCCTACCTCAACATGATGCAAGCTTTTTATAACAACCCCTCAGGCAATATACACAGAAATAGAGAAAGACTGAAAGCATTCACACTATATTCTAAAACAAGACAAGGATGCCCACTGTCACCCTTACTATTTAATATAGTGCTTGAAATTTTGGCAAGAGCCAGCAGGCGAAACCAAAGAATAAAAGGAATATGCATTGGAAAGGAAGGAGTTAAGATACCCCTAGTTGCAGATGACATGATACTACGTAGAAGACCCCAACAATTCCACCCAAAAACTGTTAGAGCTAATAAATAAATTCAGCGAAGTATCAGGCTATAAAACCAATATCCACAAATAAATAGCATTCCTATACACCAATAACAAATCCAAAGAGAAATTTAATAAAAACGCCTTCACAATAGCAGCAGCAACAACAAAAATACTTAGGAATAAACCTTGCCAAAGAGATGAAAGACCTATACAAAGGAAGCTACAAATCTCTAAAGAAAGAGATTGAAAAGGACTTTAGAAAATGGAAAGACAATCCATGTTCTTGGATAAGAAGAACTAACATTGTCAAAATGGCCATACTCCCAAAGCTATTATACAGATTCAATATAATACCAATCAAAATACCAACTATATTCTTCACAGAACTAGAAAAAACAACCTTAAAATTTATATGGAATCAGAGAAGACCCTAAATCTCTATGGCAGTTCTGAATAACTAGGTCAAAGCTGGAGGAATCACAATCCCAAACTTCAAAAAATACTACAAAGCAATAGTGATTAAATCTACACAGTACTGGTATAAGAATACACAAGAGGAGCAGTGGAACAGAATTGAGGATACTGAAACAAATTCAAACACCCATAGTCAACTGATCTTTGACAAAGGGGCCAAAACAATCCACTGGAGAAAAAGATAGCATCTTCAACAAATGGTGCTGGAAAAACTGGATCCCCACATGCAAGAAAATGAAACTAGACCCATGTCTGTCTCCACACACTAAAATCAGATAAAAATGGATCAAAGAACTGGACATCAAAACATAAACACTGAGCTTACTGTAAGACTAAATAGGTAAAACTCTAAAAGACATAGAGACAGGAAAAGATGTTTCGAACAGATCACCAACTGCACAAACATTTTTTAGCAATGATCAACAAATGGGACTACATTAAATTAAAAAATTTTTTTCACAGCAAAAGAAACTATCCGCAATGTGAAGAGGCAACCCACGGAGTAGGAGAAGATGTTCATCAGTAACACATCAAAGGATTAATATCTAGAATATACAAGGAACTGAGAAACACAAAATAAATGATCTCATCAAGAAGCGGGCAGCTGGAATGAAAAGAAACTTCTCAGAAGAAGTACAAATGGCCAACAAGCATATGAAAAACTGTTCTCCATCATTGGCTATCAGAGAAATGCAAATAAAAAGAACATTGAGTTTTCACCTCTCTCTAGGAGAATGGCCTACATCAAGAACTCAAAAACCAACAATCGTTGGTGAGGATATGGAAGAAAAGGATCTCTACTCCCCTGCTGGTGGGAGTGTGAGCTGGTACAACCATTATGGGAAGCAATCTGGAGTTTCCTTAGAAAGCTGAGAATGGAAATTCCATTTGATCCAGCTACTGCCCTACTGAGCATGTTCCCAAAAGAAATAAAGTCAACATACCAAAAAGACATGCATATCCATGTTTATAGCAGCATAATTCATAGTATCCAAGTCCTGGAAACAACCTACCTGCCCATCTGTACAGGAATAGTTAAAGAAGATGTAGTACACATTGTGTATACACAATGGAATACTATGCAGCCATAAAGAAAGGCAGATATGAAACATTTGAACAATAATGGGGCCACCTAGAGACAATAATGCTCAGTGAATTGGAGCAAGCACAGAACTGACTGACTATAGAAAATAGTAACATAGAAAGGCCCAAGCCTGAATGACAGGGTAGCAAGAGAGTCAGAGGTCAGACAGGAAAGGGATGAACCTCTGAGAATGGGGGGCACACAGACACTCATGGATTCCCCAAGCCCCATGATTCTAATGTGTTACAGAATTTGGAATTCATATATGTCTCCATTGAAGGGATTATGTCAACTTGTGTGGATTATGTCCGCACCTCCTTTAGGATTAGGATTTGTCAACCACCCTAGACTGGGGCTCAAGAACTGGTCTAGATTAGAGTGTGAGTCATTTGTGGGCTGGCCAATGAGAGAAGAACACCCACCAGATGTGGGAGGGCCAACTGGAACTCCAACGGTATAAAAGGGAGGAAGAGGGAAGATTGTTACAGCTTCTTCCTCTGGAAAAGCTCTCACCTTTGCGATTGGCTACGTATGCCGGCTTGCTACACATTGCAGATCGTCAGCACAGATTCGCTCCAGTCAGCACAGATTGGCTCCAGTCTCAACTTGTGCCTGTCTGCCCGTTGCTGCTCTTCAGTCGCCGATCTTCAGGCTTTGGTCTTTGCCTAAGATCTACTGCAGACTCTCACCTCACTGGCTGTCCTGCAGTCCTGGACAGGAGACCTACTTCACGGCTGAGCAGCCATCTTGGACCACCTCTGTCCTTGGATTTGTAAGCCTTCCTAATAGATCCTTTTACGTTAAAATCTGTAAATTCTGTCTTTTGAAAGAACCCAAACTAATACAATGTATTTACAAAAATACGTTAAATTTTATGTCATGTATTTTTTTTACCAAAATAAAAAATAGTTCAATACTCAAAAAAAGAGAGAGAAGAGATCTATAACCATAGGTGTAGCCCCCACCAAACCCTGTTCACCATTAGTCCTATAATACAAGGTGTCCTTTTTTTTTTTTTTTTGACCCTTCCTCCACTTCCCTGTCTTTGTAGTTACCATGCTTCTGTCTTAGGAAACATCCCAAACCCAACCCTGCTACCCAATCTGACTACTTACTAGCATCTACCTTACAAGGATTTGTCCACATGCTGGACCCCAGGCTCTGGGGACCCAGGATGACTAGGGGCATTTAGGTTCCTCAAGGAAGACCAGCTTAGGTGACCACAGAACCCTGGGAAAGACAGAGGTGCATGCCTTTCTTTCTTTCTTTCTTTCTTTCTTTCTTTCTTTCTTTCTTCTTTCTCTATCTTTCCCCTCCCCCTCCCTTCTCCCTTTCTTCTTTCCTTCCTTTTTTCCCACTATATTAGAGATAGAATCCGGGATCCTTCCATTGAGCTACATCCTTGCCCATTAAAAATTTTTTTTTCTTCAAGATAGTCTCTGCAACTTGCTAAATTACTCAGGCTGGGCCACAAATTGTCATCCTTCTACCTCAACTTCCCAGAGTGCTGGGTTGATAGGCCTGTGCCATCCTGGCATGTTCAGAGATGACATTTTAGAGAGAAGTGGTCCCTTAAGCCTAGAGTGACACACATAGCTATGGGTCATAGTTAAATACATGCCTCTTCCCACATGTGGTGCAATGAACACAGTGGTAAAAGTCTGACACATGAGTGTATGGATGGCTTTGTCTGTGGCCACTACCACCTATGTACCTGTGGTTGTGGGTCAGCATGGAACTCTCACAGGAACTGCCACTGGACTTGCAGGTGCCCAGTAGTGATGAAAAGCAAGGTTCAACTTGGCATCTCCACCTTTATCTTACATGGTGGATCCATGCTCAGTTCTGCAGCTAGGCATGTGAATCATTCAGGGAGTGTCTGAATTACAAGGTTTGTTCCCCCGAGATTCACCTGGGCTGTCTCAGCTTCCTTCAAGACTGAGGATACCAAGATGAGAAGGATTTTCAGGGACATCTAATCGTCAGCTTAAATGACGTAGCGTTCCAGGTCTGTCTTGGTTACTTTTTTATTGCTGAAACAGAGTACCTGACATCCACAACTTAAGGGAGGAAAGATTATTTATTTCAGTTTCAGATGGTCTCACATGCTCTGTTCATGAGTGACTGGCAATGGTAGAAGCACGTGGTGGAGGTCTAGTCAGAGAAAAACCATTTATCATATGGCAGACAGAAAGCCAAGAAGAGAGGAAGGGTAGATGTACCCTTCCATGTCCTATCCCAGTAATGTGTCCCTTCTGCGTCAAATCCCAGTGTTCCACCTCTTCTGACCAGGCAGGCCCCACCTCTTAACAGCATGTGGTTCTATAGGTATCCCACTGTATCCAAATATATGAGACTTTTGGGGGGATATTCCAGACCCAAACTATAACAAGATCCTATAGAGCAATATTTAG
Organism: Ctenodactylus gundi; assembly: GCA_004027205.1. Taxonomy (NCBI): domain Eukaryota; kingdom Metazoa; phylum Chordata; class Mammalia; order Rodentia; family Ctenodactylidae; genus Ctenodactylus; species Ctenodactylus gundi. The sequence continues at coordinate 849 of PVKB01008052.1, read as the reverse complement.
AAGTCTTGAGTCATTGTCCTAACCTTATTGCTGCCTCAGATAAGCATCCCATGAGGTGACTCTCCAAGTGGAAAGTACCCGATGTTGAAAACTGGGACTGCTTCCCAAAACAGGAGCCATCATCTCATGGTGGGAGCTGCATAGTCCCCTCAAACATGGTGGTTCTGCCAGTACCCCACAGAACAAGGCTTGAGATACTGATCTACTAGATCAGGACTTGACTCAGATTACCTATGCCATGCAAATCCCTAACTTAATCCCCACCCCTTGCTTTTGATTCTTTTCTCTATAAACCCCCAAATTTTCTGTCAGCTCTTGGAGAACAGACCCTTGAGTTTTTCTTTTTCTGCATCCCTTTTCTGAGTCCCTTTTTACCCTTCACCACTGATAATCTTCTTGATTGGATCATGAGGTGAGGCGTCTAGTCTGCTGGAACCTTTGGAGTGGGGGTTTGCCCTAAAACTCTAGTAATGGAGCCTGGGGTCCAGGCCAATTTCTGTGGCATCAGTGTGTGGCAAACTGTATCCATCCATCTTCTGCAGAGGAGGAAGATGAGGTTCTGGGAGGCACCTGCACTATCTGAGGCCACCTCTTCAACTGGAATTGGAGCTGAGGTTTGCACCAAGGCTGCCTGACACAGGCGGCCATGTGGGGCACAGCCTTGTGTGTGAGGTCACTGCCAATGTTCATCCTTTCCTACATCTTAGAGGCAGGTTGTGACCCGCGCGATCGTCTCTCCAGCAAGAACGCACGCGGGCACCAGGATCCTTCTGCAGCAATCATTTATTATAACATTGATGAGAGGAAGACCCCAAGCCCCAAAATGGCACGGTTTATATATCCTTTAGG
>PVKB01008051.1:0-22362 GCA_004027205.1 Ctenodactylus gundi | reverse complement strand
CGCCCCTCCTAGCCCCGCCCCGCCCCTTCCTACCGCTCCCCTCCCCTCCCCCACCGCGTAACTGCAGGCTCTCAAGGCCCGCGGGCCGGAGGATTCCCTGCGCCCCAGCCTTCTCCCGTCTCCCCGGCTCGGAGAGCCGGCACCAGGTCCTTCCTGGCTTCAGGGCCCGTCCAAGCGGGCCAGAACAGTCAGACGGAGCCCTTTTACGGCCGGGGCAGGTTTGGGCGGAAGGACAGAAAAACAAAGTACACCTAAGACTCCGGCTTTAGTGGGTTCCACCGAGAGGACTTGCCCCCAGCCGTCCGCGGACGGGAAGGACACGTGTCCCGCGGCTCCACCCGCTGGGCCTCCGCGGCCGCCACCCGCGGGCCGGGAAAGCGGAACTGACCGCTTTGCCGTAGCCGGGAAGCTGAGCAGGTGTCTAACCCTAGCTCTCTCTTGCGAACGAAGCCCGAACCAGAGACCAGAAAACAGCGGGGCCTCACGGGAGGGCCCTTAGCGCCTGGCCTTGCCTCCCGCAGCAAGGAGAGCGAAGTGGGGCTTTGATCTTTCGGACCCTTTGCCCCAACCTGAACCAACCACGTTTGATGGTCCTGATTCTGGGAAAATTTCTCCTCCAGTTTAACTGTAATCACTCACAATGCGGCTCATTTCCGCTGTCGTTTCTCTGTAGAAACCAGAAGCACGGAGAGCCCTCGGATAGAGCACTCTGTGTTAGCAAGGTCCCCGCGCCTGACTGTGGTGTGGGGAGCGGAGGAAGGGAAGAGGGCACCCAGGTCCGCCAGCTCCTGCCCCAGCCTTGCAAGCAGCACGAGGCTGCAGGTCTCAAGCCCAAGTCAGCACTTTGTAGGTGCCAATTTTAGCCCTGCCTCTATTTCGGGCGGCACCGCCCGTCACTGGCTGAGCTGGCTGGGCTCCTGGCCCCCAGCACCACCCCACGCTGCTCCTCTGGCCTCTCGTCTTGCCTAGCAACTTCTTCACCTTCTTCTCCCATTGGGTAAGATCCTAATATAGCAAAGGCCAGAAGAAAAAAAGGCAGAAACAAGCAAACCGTGCCAAGGCCAGGCTGGATGACAATTAGAAAGGACTTCCCCAGCCAAGACTGGCCCCTTCAGACTTGCACCTGCAGAGACCTATGGGAAGCCTAAGGAACTCCCCCAGAACAGCAGTCCTGAGGTTCCTGGCCCCAGACTTACCTCCCCTCAGCGGCCAGCCAAGACTCAGGAATGTACTATATTTAAAAATGTGCAGCCCAAGTCCTGAATCCTGGCCTCATGGCTCCACCCTTTTGGGAGTCCACGGACCAGTCCTGGGCTGAGACCTCTGCTCTTCTCCCAGGCCTGGGGCAGAAGATGCTATAAACTGGGATAGACTCTTAAAGGGCCTACTAAATATAGTCTGTTTGTTTCCGGGAGGGCAAAGGGTGTTGAGCTCCATTTTGAGTTTTGAGACAAGATCTCACTAAGTCACTAAATTGTGATCCCCCTACCTCAGCTTCCCCTCCCAGAGTACTGGGATTACAGACCTGTGCCACCAGCCTACTAAACCTAGATCTTGAACCCGGGCTTTTTTTTCCCCTTCTTCTTCTTTTTTGAGACAGGGTCTCACTCTCCAGTCCAGGATGAACTTACTATGTAGCCCAGGCTGGCCTAAAACTCATGGCAATACTCCTGTCTGTGTCTCCTAAGTTCTGGGATCACAAGCATGTACCACTACACCCCAAGGTTATGATACAGAATCGAACCCAGGGCCTTGTGCTTATTAGGCAAGCACTCTAACTCCTGAGCTACACCCCAGCCTGAGTATCAGGCTCTTTGAGGGACCTCTCATTTCCTAAATTCAATACAGATGTTCTCTGTGAAAGAAGTGACTTGACTGTCCTTTTTCTGTCTCCCACCTCCACCTTTTCAGACAGACTGTTCTTTGTTACCCTTTCCCTCACCCTGTGCCCTCTTGGTCCTAGCAGGAGGCGAGCAGGGGAGGGGAAAAAAATCAATCTGACTTCAGAAACACCTGCACTTAGCAAGCTAAGCCTGCAGCTTAACTTAGTTTCTGTTTTCTGTATCTTGAGAACAATGAGCCCTTTTTTTTCTTAGCATCTCCTCCTTTTCCCAAGACCCCTTTTCATGCCAACTATCCCCCTACACTCCTATCTAGCAATATCGTCCAGATTTTCAGAAAATATGTTTTTAGATACACAAAAACAAAGATTTCTGCCAGAATCTAAAACTAGCCACCACCTTCTCTAGCCCATTTCACTTGACAAAAATGTTTCTCCCATCTCAAGGCTTAGAGGCCTGGGGAAGTAGCTCAGTGGTATAGCAGTTGCCTAGCATGCATAGGGCCTGGGGTGATCCCCAGTGACACAAAAATAAAATGAAATCAGGGCTGGAGAGGAAGCTGCAAAGAAGGACCTGGTTGCTGGAAGCTTGACCAGTAAATGTACCACCAGAGTCCTGGAGATGCCCAAGGTTTCTTGTTCTTCATACTCTGGACCTTGGGGCTGGAGGAATGATACAGTGGTTGAAGCACTTGCCTAGCAAGCACAAGGCCACAAGTTGGATTTCCCAGCACCACAGAAATCTGGGCGTGGTGGCGCATGCCTGTAATCCCAGCACTTGGGAAGCTGAGGCAGGAGGATGGCCGTGAGTCAAGGCCACCCTGGGCTCCATAGTGAGTTCAGGACTAGGCCTGGGCCACAGAGTGAGACTCCGTCTCAAAAAAAAAAAGAAAGAAAAAGAAAAAAGAAAAGTAAAAAGAAAAAAAGGTAGTAAAAGTGTCATTTGTGTCTATTACCAAGAACAAGCCAACTGACCTTGTCTCAAAAAACTAAAACTAAAAAAAAAAAAAAACAAAAATAAAACAAAACAAACAAACAAACAAAAACTCTGGATCTTATCCATTCTTCCATTCTGAGAGGGGTGATTAAGGCATAGCTGTCCCCAGTATTCATCTAGTGGAAAGAAGCTCATGGAAGAAGAAAGGGGATCAAGAGGGCAGATTGTTTAATGGGCTTAACTGAAAGAGGCACAAGCAACACAATAGTAAAATCCGGCCTCTAACTAGCATGGCTTCTGTTTTTATGTTTGGGGTTGCAGTACTGGCTGTAGAGCAGGACCTTCACACTGAGCCACATCCCCAGCCCATTTTTATTCTGGATTTTGAGACAGGATCTTGCCAAGACACTAAGTTACTCAGTCTGGACTTGAACTTCAGAAGTTTCTCCTGCCTCTACCTCCCAGAGTGCTGGGGCTACAGGACTGCACCACCGGCCCAGCTTAGCTAAGACATCCTCAACAAGTAATTTCACACCTACTGTATCTTGTCTGTAACCTGGAGATTAAAATGCTTATCTTTGCCAGAGTTGTTATAAGCATTAAGTTAGATGACCTCAGAGACCTTTGACAACTGAAGCAATTCTAGTTCACTGGGAAAGAATAAGCCATTTCCTTTTCTCCCTGCCTCACAGCACCCTAGCCCCACCCACTAGTGTTTACCTGCTGGCCACAGGGGAGGAGGGATTAAGTGAGCAGGCGCACATAGTCCTGAGGGGATGACAGAGGAAACCAGGACCAGCCAGCAGCCCTGGTAGGGAAGGGGCTGACTTTAGCCTGGCGGTGTCCCATTCCCACCCTGTGCTCCAGTCATTGCCCACGGTTTCTTTTATCAGGTTACGTAAGCCCCTGCCTGCCTGGTAACAAGGCCAAGGGTGAGAGAATGCAGCCTGAGCAGGGTCTGGATGGACCGAGGCAGAGCCAACTGCCTCTAGCATTGCTACTCAGGAACATCCTCAGTAAGCCTGCCCTCCTTTCCTGAACTCACAAAGCTTGCACGCAGATGGGCTTCGAACCCCAAGTCCTCTGTGTCCTACTGAGATCACAACCCAGGGCAGAGAAGCACCCTCACTGCCTGCCTGTTCCATGTCCAGGGGGCAACTGGGCCTGATGCATTCTGGGAGGCTGAGGCAGGAGTATCATAAGCTCAAGCCCAGCCTGGGCGACTTGGTGACTTAGTGAGACTCTGTCTCCAAATCAAAAATCAAAACGGGCAGCTGGCAGTATAGCTTAGTACAAAGGTCTGGGGCTTGGTCCTCAGTAGAAAAAAAAAAAATTCTGCAACTGCTTTTCTGAGACATGTCTCCTACATCCATCAACCTCTACCCTGCTAACGGCCTGTGGTGTGAAGACGGGGCCGGCCTGTAACTCTGCTGTCCCAGCCTACCCAGAGGTTTGTCCAAGGAGAGCGTAGCCAATGGAAGAGGGTAATGCAGCCTTTCCACCTTACTTACTGGAGGAGAGCCCCACACTCGCCAAGGTGAACAGGCTGACCCCTTCTGGAATATCTCTCCATGTTCAGAAGATGCCCAGGTTGGCAAGTATATTCATGCTTGGGGGAGCCATTAGAGGGAAGGGGGGCAGCTCATTCTGCCAAGAAATAAAGTAAGTAAAAATGAATTCAAGCTGCAACCAGAGCTGCGGGGCAGCGGCAGGGAAAACAGCAACATGCCTTCCCTTCCTGGGATCAGAGCTCACATGGCCGGGTGGGGAAGGAGGTGCTTTGTAATCATACACTTCCCTAGAGTCCCTCTGCCTGTGGGCTCATTTCAACTCCTTCGACTGCCGTATCCACCCGTACAATTATGAGTGTAAGTGCACTTTGCGAACTCCAGTGCTCCAGTCAGGAGTGTTGCCCTAATGATTATCATTATTCTGTCTAATGGGCACAGTTCCTGCTGCATGCCTTGCGGCGTTGAGAAGATAAAGTGAGAAAAGGCGAGGCCATTGTGAGGCTTTGGCGCCCCGGCCTACTGGCTCTCCCAGCTGTCTGCAGCTGGCTGCTACGCTGGGGGCCTCAGGAAAGCGGAGGAAAGGTGATTTCCTGGGACACAAATACAGGCCGGGAGGTGTAGCTTTTGTTCCCTTAAAATCTGAGCCACTCTGGGCTGGCTAGCACGGGCCTGTCATCTCGCACTCTGGAAGGTTGAGGCAGGAAGACTACAAGTTCAAGCTCAGCCTGAGCTCCTTAGAGATATAGCAAGACCCAACCTGTCTCAAACAAACAAAACAACGAGGGTTAGGGTTGTAGCTCAGGGTGAAGGCCCTGCACTCCATCTCCAGTTTTAAAAATAAATTGAGCCATTACGCCTAGTCCTAGCAGAGAGATAGCAAGGGCCTGCATGGCGGGATGAGGAGGAAGGGAACGGGAGGGGGCGGCAGAGCAGGGACTCCTACCTTGGCCTTGCCGGTCATGCCAAACAGGAAGCTGACGGTTCGTCGCAGGGAGGAGCCTGCCCAGGTACCTGAGGCCCCTTCCAGTTGGCTGCAGCTGTAAAGTAAGAAAGAAGGGGTAAGGTGAAGAAGAGCTGAAGAGGAAGCAGACAGTCTTCCTTGGGAGATGGTGGGAAGGGCGCCATGGCAGCAGGGAATGAAGACAGGGGTGGCTCTGAGACGGTGCTTAAGGAGGAGGGGGAAGGGATAGGGAGAAAGGCAACTTCCGACCTCCTAGAGCTTCCTCAACGCGGACACTTCAGTTTTCCAGGCTCCTCTCCTTAGGAGGAAACCACATTTCTCCCAGATACATGCTGACCCCCCTCCTACCCCCTCCAGGCTCTGAGCGGGAGGGCCCACTCTGCCTCTTCTCTAGCTCCGTCTTTTTCCCTCCTCTTCCCCAGCGGAAGTGGACTGTGGTGAGGTTCCCCCAGGGGGACATTTTCCCTTCTTACAACAAGAGCCCTGTGTAGGACCCTCTGATGTTTGCAAGGGCCTCTGGGCTTAAAGCCAATAAGGACTGAATTTCCTGGGATTTCATCAGCCCCGTCCCATGAGCTAATCCCAAGCCTCGAGCCAGGAAGATGTGTCAGCTAGAGAATTTTAGGACCACAAATCAGAGCCTGATATCTTAAAGGGCCCGTCACTTGAGCATACACCACACTGTCTTAGAGGCTACCCTACTCTACTCAGGCCTCAGCCACACAGGCCAAATAAACAGGTGCTGATTTTGCATGCTTATTTCCATAGTTACTGACATTGCCCAGCCTCCCTTTTGATTCCCGAACTTGGCCTTCAGGCCCTTCCGCTTTCCAGCCCTGGCAGAGCCCCATCTGGGGCCACTCTCCACTGGCCAACTGTCTAGCCATCCAGAGCCCCTCCATGGACCGTGGTCACTCTGGCTCCCTGGGACCGTCTGCCAGCCAATCTGGCTGCTTCTGTCACATATCTGACAACCCCAAGCTGTGTGTGCCCTCTTCTGTTCAGTTGACATCCTGTGATCTGGCCTCTCATTTCCCTCATCCCATGGGGCTACTGCCAACCTAAGAGGAGGGTAGGTAGGTGCATGCTGGAGACTTTCATCAGGAGTGTTAAGGGAAACAGTGGTTCAGAAAGCAGAGAGATTCCCAGACAAATCACTCCTCCCCCATCTAGGCCTCCAAAGGGCTCAGAGTCCCCCAAACTCACCGATTGCTGAGGTCAGTGGCAGAGGACTGGGACAAATTCCCTGCCAATACGAAAGGAGAAGAGAAATGTCTAGTTCTAGCTGCAGCCAGACAAAGGCGCCCAGGGCTGCCTCCCCCACCCTCTCCACCTGGGTCAGGTTCCCAGGCTGCAGGTGCATGTGACGCCATTCCTGAGGGCGGGCACTGGGCAGCATGGAGGAAGGGCGGGGTCTGAGTGGAGTAGAGCTGAAGAACTTGGGAGCCAGGGTTCCCCAGGGGGCTGCAGGGGGCGGGGCTGGGGCCTGATGTTCAGCTGTGATTCAGGTGAAGAGAGAGGCTGAGGCTTCGCACTGGGCTCTCCATACTCTTATCTTGACAAGGTGCGTGGCAGGTTCCCCGTCGCTGGTGACAGGAGGATGGAGAGCCACACTGTGTCATATGTCCTCTCTCACTGGCAAGAGACTTTCTGAATGTCAAAGTCCTGAATTAAGATTACACTTGAGTTGGGGCTGGAGGAATGGCCCAGCGGTTAAAGCGTTCGCCTTGCAAGCACAAGGCTCTGAGTTCAATTCCCCAGCACCCCATAAAGCTGGGCCTGGGGGCGTATGCCTGTAATCTCAGCACTTGGGAGTCTAAGGCAGGCGGATTGTCCTGAGTTCAAGGCCAGCCTGGGCTAAGCCAGTGAGGTCAGGACCAGCCTAAGCTGCAGAGAAGGACCCTGTCTCAAAAAAAGATTTCACCATGAGACTTTCAGTGAGGGCACTGGAGGCCCTAGGGCATGTGGCTGGAGATAACCTAGGACATTCAGATCCTAAACAGCTGGGTCATAGGGAGCTGGTAAAGTGTGTGTGTGTGTGGGGGGGGGGAGCTGCTGCCACTGCTGCTCGCTGGGTCAGAGGGAGCTGGTGAGGCGGCCTGGGGGGGCTGCTGCTGCTGCTGCTGCTGCTCACCCTCTGAATCTATGTAGTCCGAGAGGCAGTTGATGGCACTCATGGATACAGACTTGGAAGGCATGCGAGGGGCTGGATGGTCCAGTGAGCCAGCAGGTAGGTGGCAGGAAGCCTGGCCCTAGAATCATGTGAACAGTCCTCAGACGAACGCCTCGTTTCCATTACCTTCTCCCTCACGCTTTTCTCTTTCTCAGAGCTTGGCTGGTCTTCAAATCCAGATATCCTGTATTCCACTTGATACCTAGAGATTAGTCCTTCTGTGTAAATCATTACTCAGATGAGTAAACCCAAGCTCTTTATTATTTTATTTTATTTTATTTTATTTATTGAGACAGAGTCTTTCTCTGTTTTCCAGACTGGCCCTGAACTCACTAAGTAGCCCAGGCTGACCTCAAACTCATGGCAATCCTATTTCAGCCTCCCAAGTGCTGGGATTACAGGTCACCATGCCCAGTTTATGGGGTGCTAGGGAATCAAACCCAGGGCCTTGTGCTTACTAGACAAACATTGTAACCACTATGCTATTCCGCTAGCCCTTTCTTCTGTGTGTTTATTTTGTTTTGATGGGGGGTTCAATATAATGTCAAAACTGCTCTCAAAATCATAGTGTAGGGCTGGAGTAATGGCTCAGTGGTTAAAGCATTTGCCTAGTAAGTGCTAAGTCAAGTCAATTCCCTAGCACCACATAAGCTGGGCATGGTGGCACATGCCTGTAAATTCCCACAATCAGGAGGCTGAGACAGGAGAACTGCGGTAAGTTCAAGACCAGCCTGCGCTCCATAGTGAGTTCAGGACTAGCCTGGGCTGCAGAGTGAGACCCTGTCCCCCCAAAAAATCATAAGGTAAGGCAGATATGGTGGCAAACACCCACAATCCCAAGCACTCTGGGAGGCTGAGGCAAGGAGTTCAAGCCCAGCCTGGGTAATATGATGACTTAACAAGACCCTGTCTCAATATATATAAAAAAAGAAAAGGTCTGGGAAGTAGCTCATTTTAAAGCTTTGGGTTCAACTTTAGTACTGCTAAGAAAAAGAAGTCATAATCCTCCTGTCTGAGCTTCCTGAACATAAAAAGCTTTTTATAATTATCAAAAAGTTACAGCTGTAATCCCAGCACTCTGAAAGGCTGAGACAGGAGGATCTCACCTTTGAGTTCCACCAGGGCAACTTCATTAATAAAGGGACTAGGGATGTCGTTCAGGGCAAAAGCCCTGGATTCAGTCCCCAGTACCAAGTGAAAAATAGTAAGTAAAACCAAAAGTGAAATTCTAGATGTGGGGATGTAGTTCCATGGAGGACTTGCCCAGGCACCTTAACACAAAGAAACAAAAGGTATTTTAAAATATCTGTGCAAAATTAAAATACCATGGAATGGTCAACATGGGTTACAGAGTCAGCTCAGGACTGGCCTGGACTACAGAATGAGACCCTGCCTCAAAAAAAAAAATAAAATAAAATAAAATAACATGGAGCAAAATGTGTGGGAGGGAGCTAAAGTAGTATTTCAAGGGCACTTTATAGCCTTGAAAGGTTTATATTAGAAATTTTGAGACTGGCCTGGTGATATAGGCCTGTGACCCCAGCATGCTAGGAGGCAGAGGCAGAAGGATCACAAGTTTGAGTCTAGCTGGGCAACTTGGCAACACAGTCTCAAAACCTAAAATTAAAAAAATAGGCTGGGGATACAGTTTAGTGGGAAGGCCCTGGGCTTGGTCTCCCGTCACCCCCAAAAGCATAAGCTGAAAATTAGTGATCTTCCTAATTTAAGTTAGAAAAAGAATAAACCCAAAAATGCAGAAGGAAGCATGTTTAAAAAAAGAGATATAAGCAGAAATCAACGAAAGAATCACTAAGCCAAGAATCGCGTTTTAGAAACAGGCAAATAAAATATCTCTGATAAAAGTAGTAAGTGTTACAGATCAAATCAAGAGACCAGCAAATGCCAGTGAGAGTGAGAAGTAAGGACCTTTGTTACGGCCAGGGTATCACTGCAGCCGGAGACCGGGCTGCCCAACTCCAAGTGAGTCTCTAGAGACCAGCACCTAGCAAGCTCAACAGAAGGGTCTTTTTTTTGAGAGAGGGTCTCGCCCAGGCTAGTCCTGAATTCACTATGGAGCCCAGTCTGGCCTTGGACTCACCACAATCCTCCTGAGTGCTGGCGTGTGCACCACCACGCCCCACTTATGTGGTGGTGGGGAATTGAACTAGGGTACTTAGCATGTGATGTAGCAATTGCTTGGTAAGCGCTTTAACCACTGAGCCATTCCTCCAGCCCCAAAAGATGATTCTTATAGGTGTTTATGGGGCACAGGTGAAGTGATTTTTACAGCATTATTGCTGGCAGGCTTGTTATAAATTAGAGGCAGAAATGAGGCAATTAAAATCAGTTTAACAGAAGGCAGCTTGGTCGCAACAAAATGGAATCACCCAAGTACCACAGAAAATTAACACTAATGTGGGTCTCAGAAACCACAAAAATTACAAAAATATACTTCTAAAGTTACAAAAGTATACCTATAGAGTCCAGACTCTAATGACACTCTAACAGAAGGATCCAGGCCTGCAGGCTCAGGCAGGAATCGGGAGGCTGGGGCAGGGGAGCTAGGTTAACCCACATTTGGGCAATTTAGCAACTTAGTGAGGCCCTGCCTCTAAATAAGAATAAAAAAGTGAGGGGGGATAGCTCAGTGCTGAGGTCCTGGGTCCAATTCCTACTATACAAACAAAGGAAAATTAGAATGTACAAGTGGACCTAAATAAGCACAGTGATTAAAGTGAAGAGAACGTGACCTACAAGTTCACGCCAGTGATCGTGGAGATGCACACAAAACAAGTTCTTACAGAATGATATCCACACATGTCCATCCATGCATATGTATAAAACTTACCAAAACTGAGTCAAGAAGGAACAGAAAATCTGAATGGTCCTATTAAAGAGATGGAACCAGTAGTTAATCTTCCTACAAAATAAAACCAAGCAAAAACAATAGGCCAACCAGTCCCAGACAGACCTTTCAGGAACAGAAGCATTTGTATGACACAATCACTTCCAAGTCACAGAAAACAAAACCAAAGATGCTTCAACCCTACGCGTAAGGCAAGTATAACAGTGGTCCTATTTTTTTTTTTTTTTTTTTTTTGAGACAGGGTCTCACTCTGTAGCCCAGGCTGGTCCTGAATTCACAGCTATGCTCCTGCCTCAGCCTCCCAAGTACTGAGATTACAGTATTAATGTGCCATCACACCAGGCTTTATGTGGTGCTGGGGAATCAAATTCATGGCCTTGTGCTTGCTAGGCAAGTGCTTCCGCCACTGAGCCATTCTTCCATCCCAGAATGTATGACTTTTGAGTCTCCACTTCAACAAACAAGGCTTCTGGTCCCACTCGGAGCAGCACTGCCTTGTGACCCACTCCGGGGAGGGCTCAGGAGAGGCTATGAGCGTGAGAAGCAGGGAAGTACAGGAACAGCCCGCCAGCACAGGGCAGGAAATTGGTCTCCCTGAACGCAGTGGTACTTGGGCTGCCAGCCACCTGCAACTGCCTCATGAACCCAGGTGAGATCAATAGAACTGTTAGCTGAGACCAGCCCAGATTGCCCATCTACAGAATTATGAGCCAATAAAGTTTGGGGCGGCTTTATGACATACCTATAGGTAATTGGTACCACAAACAAAATCCAGAAGTGTAGAAAAAGGAAAAAAATAAGAGATAATCTGCCTGATCTGGTGGCACAGGCCTGTGATCCCAGCACTCTGGAAGGCTAAGGCAGGATGATCCTAAGTTGAAGTCCAGCCTGGATAATGTATTGACTTAGTGTGACTCTGTCTCCAAATAAAAAAATAAAAAGGTCTGGGGATGTAGTTCAGTGCAAAGGCCCTGTGTTCAATCTCAGTATTACCTCCTCCCAAAAACAGCTAGTATGTCATGGCAATCCTAGCTTTATCATAGATAGATAATGGGGGGGGGGGGGAGGGTGAGAACTGAATCTGGGGCCTTCTCACTAAACTAAATCCCCAGCTCACTTTAATTTTGAGACAGGATTGGGGCTGGAGGAATGGCTCACTGGTTAAAGCACTTGCTTAGCAAGCTAAGTGAGTGCTAAGTCCCCGAGTTTGATTCCCCAGCACTACATTAAGCGGGGCATGGGTGGCTCATGTCTGTAATCCCAGCACTTGGGAGGCTGAGGCAGGAAGATTGCCGTGAGTCCAAGGCCAGCCTGGGTGCGACAGTGAGTTCAGGACCAGCCTCGGCTGCAGAGTGAGACCCTGTCTCAAAAAAAAAAAAAAAAAAAAAAAAAAAAAGGTGCTTGCCTAGCAAATGTTAGGCCTTAGGTTCAACTTCCCAGCACCACACAAGGTGGGTGGGTGGCACACACCTGTAATCTCAGCTGAAGCAGGAGGATTGCCCTGAGTCCAAGGCCAGCCTGGACTCCATAGTGAGTTCAGGACCAGCCTGGGCTGCAGAGTGAGACCCTGCCTCAAAAAACAAAGTCTAGCAAGCACAAGGCCGTGAGTTCAATTCTCCAGCACCACATAAAGCTGCATCACATAAAGCTGGGCACGGCACACGCCTGTAATCCCAGCACTCTCAAGGCAAGAAGACTGCCATGAGTCCAGCCTGGGCTACGTAGTGCACTCGAGACCAGCCTGGGCTACAGACCTAATACTTTAGTAAGATTTTTTTTTTTTTTAAAGAAAGCCTAAGTAAGCCAGGCCTGGGGGCCCAGGCCCATAATCCCTGTACCGTGGGAGGCCCCAAATTCAAGCCCAGCCTGGGCAACTCTGCAACTCAGTGAGACCTTGTCTCAAAACAAAAATAAAAATGGAAGCCAGAGGTTAGAGTGCGGACCTTGCAAGAGCAAAGCCCTGCATTCAATTTCCCAACCCACATAAACCAGGCATGGTGGTGCATGACTATAATCCCAACCCTCAGGAGGCTGAGGAAGGGGGACTGTCATGAGTTTGAGGCCAGCTGGGCTACATAGTGAGTTCAGGACCAGCCTGGACTACACAGCAAGACTCTATCTAAAAATAAGTAAACAAATTATTAATTTTAAAAAATGGCTGGCGATTAGTTCAGTGTGAAGGCTCTGGGCTCCATCCCAGCATAAGGTGGGCATAAGTTTCTGAATTCTATCCCCAGCATAAGAAAACAATATTTAAAGTAAACAGATAATAAAATTCTTGACAGTAAACTGGGCATGGTGGCATATGTCTATAATCCTACCACTCAGGAGGCTGAGACAGGAGGATTGACATGAATTTGCAGCCAGTCTGGGTTACATAGTGAGCTCAGAACCAGTCGGGACTACAGAATGAGAACCTCTATCAAAACCTAAATAAATAAAATAAAATAAAATTCAAGATAGTGGTTACTACTGGCGGGAGGCAAGGGAAAAGGAGAAGACACCACATGGATGCAGGTGGTGGTGATGTTCTAGCTCTGGAATGGCAGTGATTGATTGGGCATCCATTGTAAATACCACAGAAAAGGGCAAAGGGAAAAAGGCGGCAGAAAGTATTAGCGACTTTGGCAAAGCTGAAGTACAGGTCTCATTTAAGGACATCTGGATTTTACAGAGGATAAGCATCACAGAGTGGCCAAAACAAATAGATTCTGGAGCTAGACAGCTAGTCTGCAGCTGCTGCAGGGCCCCGGCCTGGAGGCTTTCCTGGAGTCCCAGACTCAAGGGCAAAACGCAGCCCAGCCGAGGAGGCGGGATACCAGAGGAAGAGCAGAAAAGTGAGCTGTGAGGGAGGGGCTGGAGGGCCTGGCAGGAGGAGACAGCACTGTGGGAGCAGGACAGAAGAAGACACGCACAGGAGGGCAAGAGCGCCAAGAGCTGCAAAGGAGGGCGCTGCCGGGTGGTCCTCTGAGAGGCTGAGGCAGGAGGACTGCAAGTTCAAGCCCAGCTCCGGCGAGTTAGGGACTTGGTGAGACTCAAAATAAAAATGAAACCAGATTGGGGACGTAACACAGATCAGAGGCCCTGGATTCCACCCCAAGTACACATGTGCGCACGTACACGCCTATGCACACATGCATGCTGTAGTTGAAAAGAAAGTGAGAAGAACAAAAGTCATGTATTAATTATCCTCTGGGCCAGGGAATATTCACACTTTTTTTTTTTTTTACAATCCTTGGGCCCAAGTGATCCTCCCACATTGGCTTCCAAAGTAGTCAGAACTTCTGGAGGCACCTGACTACACCCTCTTAAAATAAATAAGTAGAGGTTGGAGGAGTGGCACAGTGGTAAAAGTGTTTGCCTTGTAAGCACAAGGCCCTGAGTTCAACATAAAGTTGGGCATGATGACACACACTTATAATCTCAACACTTGGGAGGCTGAGGCAGGAGGACTGCCATGAGCCCAAGGCTAATCTACTTAGTTCAGGACGAACCTGGGCTACAGAGAAAGACTCTGTCTCAAAAAAAGTAATGTAATGTAATATATATATATATATATATATATATATATATATATATATATACCATTTTTAAGCAAGAAGAGGTTTATTGAGAAGGTAAAGGTCTTGAGGAGAAGCCAATGGGGGTCTCAAGCGAGGATCCCCTATTTGTTTCTTTTTAATCTAATGGCAACCTTAAGAGATAGTTTTAGAGCCAGTTGTGGTGGTGTGTCCCTGTAATCCAAGAACTCAGGAGGCTGAGACAGGATGATAACTTGAGTCCAGGAGGTTGAGACCAGCCTGTGAAACACAGCAAGTCTCCATTTCAAGAAAGAAAGAGACAGAGAAGAAAGAGGAAGGAAGGAAGAATGAAAGGAAGAGAAAAAATAAGAAAAGACCTATGGCTTTATTGTTCTTTCTGATTTTCAGAAAGATAGAATTGCTCAGCTTGTACCTGAGTCAGTCTGAGCCCAGAATCTCCCCCTTGCTGCTGCAGTACCCAGGCCCTTTTCACTGAACTATAGACCCAGCCACTTTTTATAGTTCATTTGGAGACTGATAAAAGTGCTAAGTTGGCTTAAATTCAAGATTCTCCTGAATCAGCCTCCCAAAGTACTGGGATCACAGGCATAGGCCTCCATAACCAGCCTAAAATTCTACTTTTTCTCCTGTGTCCTCTGTTAAGTGGAGGGGGAGGGAGATGTGCAAAATTCAGATGAAGAAAAACATGGGATGAGAGAAGATGGCTTCCTGCCACGCCTGTCACAGGCTGTCCTGTCCCTTTCCTCCCAGTGTCCCCCCACACCTTAGGTACCCTAACAGGGAGGCTGGGAACCCCTGGCCAGCCTGGAGATAAGCCCGGAGAGGAGACTCTTAGCTGCAGGGCTGGAGACATCTTTGAGTACTCAGTGACCTGGTGGTGTCCGCAGGGCCCATATGGATTCTAGTGATCCTCAGATGCTGGCTCAGATGCTGACACCACTGTCCAGTCAGGATCCCTTAAAGCAAAAGGCAGTGAGTGCCGTCTCTATCCCCTTCCTCAATGGCTACTCCTGGGGTTGTCTTTTGGAGCACCAGATCCTATTTCAACCCACAAATAAATTCAGCTCCAACTATGGTAAACTGGGGCCCACAGGGCTAGGTCCAGGGCTGCAGGCTGTAATCCCAGCATTTCGGAAGACTGAGGCAGGAGAATTCCAAGTTTGAGCCCGGCCTGTGCAATTTAGCAACTCAGCAAGACCCTGCCTCAAAATCAAAAATAAAAACTGCTGGAAAAGTAGCTCTGTGTCACGGTCCACCCGTGGGACGACAAAAAGAAAAGGAAGAAGGAGTTGCAACAGGGGAACCGGACACCCATATCAATAGAGAGACTCACAGAAAGGAAAAAACAGAGTCTTACAGACACAGGGGCAGCGAGCTACGAGTCAGGGACAGAGCACACAGGCCCAGGGAGGCAGACAGGGGGGCTCAGACAGCAGATTCAGCCCCTGTCAGAGTCGGCACAGTGCCGGGCACAGAGAGACCCTGCAGCTGGCAGAACAGAGAGGCACAGAGTGACGCTCTTGGGCAACAGGCCAAGGGCGCGCCGAGGCAAGGCCCCGCGGGGATCTGTTTGTCCGTACCAGGTGAGAGCGTGGGCCTCCCTGCTGTGGTCCCAGAAAGGTGTCCAGTTCCTCTTGGCTCTGCAGTAAGGAGGCGTCCTCCGGGCCTGGGCATCCCGGTGCCTGCAGCTTGCTCCTGAAACACACATTTCCACCAGTGCCCTCTATAGCCAGTGGCTGGAGATGGGCACCAGAGAGGAAGACGGCCTCGGCCCAACCCTGCTGTTTGCCCCCAGCCCAGCCCTTCCTGTTGGCGGAGACTCAGCCCAGACTCAAACTAGCCTCCCTTGAGCTCTGCTTTGGCAGCGCTGCAGAGGGCTATGGGCAAGGGTGTCCTCTGCTGGTCAAAGCTGGTACTGCTTGAGGAAAGTTCGCTGAATTCTTGCCCACAGCCTGATTCCTGGCGCCAGCCTCTGCCCCTTAGCTAAATGATAAGTCTCCCTTCCCTCTCTGCCCAAGGCACAGAATTAATGTCCCCATCGTGAAAGGTGGGTGGCATACGCCCTGGCAAGCAGTTGGCACCACATAGGGGGTACCAGAGTACTTCTGCCTTCCGTGAGCTGGCCATGAACCTCTAAGACATTGCTTTTGGCCTGAGTTTCCACCCAAGCCAGTTCAGGGACAAGGCACAGGTCCCCTCACCCGACTGCCTAGGTGCTGGACAAAGTGGGTCAGCTCACCAGACCTACAGGGACTGGTCCGAGGCAGAGACACAGTGCCCTTCCATGGCCACCAGTCCGTGGTGCCCACTCACACTGAAGCATCATGGGGACCCTTGGACCTTTCCTTTCTTACTTCCTCTGCCTTTGGGGAAGTGGCTGGGGATTTTCCAGGGGAGCAGGAAGAGATAGGTCCTTCTCCCCCTCTGCTGCGCCTATGCAGCGCTGTCAGGGCTGTTCCCTGCCCCCACACTGCTTGGCTATACTGAGGTTACTCTGAGACACCCTGGGTCTGCCGTAGCCTGAAAGCAGCAGGTGGCAGGAATGTGGGACTAGAGCAGGCCCAACATCCCAACCCTGAGCAAACGTCCAAGAAACCCTTTAAAGTTCTCTTGGCCTCAGCTTTCTCATCTGTAAAATGGGGAGAATGGGTCACATGATCCCTGAATTTCCTTCAGCTCTAACACTATGGTATGGTTCTGTGAGACCTAAGAGCCACGTGGCAGCTGGGTCCAGTGGGGCATTCAGGAAGCTGAGTCAGGAGGACTATCATGAATTTGAGTCCATGTGGGGCTACCTCCATGAGTTCAGGACCAGACCAGCCTGGACTACAGAGAGCATGTCTCTAAATAAATAAGTAAACAGACCGGCTGGAGATGTAGCTCAGTAGGAAGGCCCTAGGTTCAACCTCCAGTATGCAAAAACAGTTAGTTAATATAAACGGCAGTAAGCACCCTCCCCCTCTACCTACCCTTTCTTCCGGTTCCCACCCTCATTCTGCTCTTGAGAGCAGACCAAAAGAAGGGGTCAGTGCCATGAGGGAGCCCCACTCGGACAGGCAGGCCAATCCTCCCTGGGGCTCTGAGGCCTGGCCTTCCTGTCCTTTCTCCTTTGTCTGCCTTTTGTTTTTGAGTCTGGGTCCTGCAGCGTCCACGCCCAAACTAGAACTCCCTATGTGGTCCAGACTGGCCTCAGATGGGAACCTTGCTGCCTCAGACTCCCGAGTCCGACAGACTTGCTCCATCCTCCAGGCCACTCCTGTCATTCCTCCAAGACAGTCTTCTCTCTAGAGAGACTCCCTGGGGGACCAAGGACGCTAGAATATTTCTTCTCAACCACTTTCTCCGAGGTCTAGGGTTTAAGGGAAGTGGGGCAGTCCCCTGGGGACGTACCTGCTCAGTGGGTCCTGGAACTCCCTGCCAGGTCCCCAACTATGTCTTTTGAAGGGGTCCTGGGCGTGGCTGTGGGCACGAAAGGCCCCTGCCCTTCGGAGGGGGACGGCATGGAAGGCATTCCTCCCCGTATCTTCCTCCCTCTCTTCCGCATCTTCCTCCTCGCCCTCCAGAAGGTCTCTGGATTCGATGGCTGACAGGCAGCGGTGGTGAGGGTGGCCGGGCGGCAGCGGGTCGCCACCTGCGAGGACCGCCTCCCAAATGTCTGCGCTCATGGGAGGCTGGCACGGACCGGCCTGTGCGGAAGGGAAGGCGGGAATGAGCAGCGGCAGGCTGCAGGCCTTGGCCAGCTCAGGGAGCCGGGTAGCAACCCCACAGTCCCAACCAGAGCTCTTAGAACTTTCTAACTCCGCCTCCTGAGCACCTGTATGGCCAGGTGGTGTGGAATGAGGCTGAGGAGGGGATCGCTAGCACCCATGTGTTCAAGACCAGCCTGGGCTACAGAGCAAGCCCTCACCGCGGGGGGGGGGGGGAATTCTAGTGGATGAGCATTCGTGTGCATGTGCACACTCATGGACAACTGTGCATGCACAGATGTGTGTATACACAGGCGAACGTATAGATCTCACATGACTGAATAACTGGCTGGGGTATGCCATATGCCACAAGACAGAGTTCACCGAAAGGCTCTGGGCTGTCAAAACAGTGAAGGCCTCTTCCAGGGAAGCAGAAGCACACGGCTTTGTGATGTTGCTGGAGGAACGGAGCAAGAGGTTTGGCCAAGGGGAGGCTTGCAGGGGGGTCAATGAGGCCAGGCTCCTGCACAGGCCTACAGGGAGACTGAGGCAGGAGGATCACAAGTTCAAGCCCAACCTGGACATCTTAGCAACTTAGTGAGACCCTGTGTCACATTAAAACTTAAAAAATGAGCTAAGAATGCAGTTCAGTATGAAGGCCCTGGGACCCTTGATCCCTGCCCCCAACCCTCCAGAGAGAGAGAGAGAGAGAGAGAGAGAGAGAGAGAGAGAGAGAGAGGTGTTCCTGCAATCTACCAGCACTGTCCCCGCTCCACCCACCAAGAGGCACTGAGGAGAAAGTACTACTACATCTGTGGCGGCTATGTGCAGTACTGAGGCAGGGAAGGGAGGCACGAACTTAGCTTCTGCAGGTGAGTTTCCGGAGGCCAAAGACACTGGTCCTGGCCCTGCGCCCATTCACTCTTCCTGTCTAGGAGCAGTGTCCTGGGCCCCACAGCCAGCTCCAAGTGAATTCCTCTTCCTCAACTTGTGTGGGCCCCACATCATCTCCAGGGCTGGCTATAAACAGTATGGGCGGGTTGTGGACAGCAGGGCAGACCTGGGGGATGAGGGCACGATCCTTAAAAACCAGCAACCTCTAGGGGCTGGAGGAATGGCTCAGCGGTCAAAGAGCAAGTACTCAAGTTCAATTCCCCAGAACCACATAGACTGGGTGCACACTTGTAATCCCAATACTCAGGAGGCTGAGGTAGGAGGGTTCCTATGAGTCCCACGCCAGCCTGGGCTCCATAGTGAGTACAGGACCAGCCTGGGATACAAAGCAAAACCCTGTCTCAGTAAATAAATAATTAAATAAACTTAAATAAATAAAATAAAACCCAGGAATCTCTAAAGTTGAAATTTGGATGGCGGCTGGAGGAATGGCACAGCAGTTAAAGCACTTGCCTTGCAGGCACAAGACCCTGAGTTCAACTCTCCCAGCGACATAAAGCTGGGTGTAGTGGTACGTGCCTATAATCCCAGCTACTCTGAAGTCTGATGTAGACAATGGTTAAGTCTGGTGGCAGCCTGGACTACAGAGCGAGTTCAAAGCCTGGACTATACAGCGAGCGTTGATAAATAAATAAATTAGTAAGTAGCAGGGCCTAATGGTGCAGGTCTGTAATCTCAGCACTCTGGGAGGCTGAGACAGGAGAATTGTAAATTTAAGCCCAGCCTAGATAACAACTTAGTGAAACCCTATCTCAAAATCAAAAATAATTTTTTAAAAGTAGGTTTGGAGACATAAATCAGTGGGAAGGCTCTGGATCAATCCTTAATATAACTCGAAAACTTTAAATAAATAAACAAGAAAAATAACTGAATACAATAAAAAGGACTAGGGATATAGCTTAGACTTTCTGGCATCATTCAATTTCCAGTAAATGAAAAACAGCACAACAGGGTCGAGGATGTAGCTCAGTTTTACAGCGCTTGCCTGGCATGCACAAGGTCCTGGGTTCAATCCCCTGTTCCAAAACAAAACAAAAAACCACACAAGAAAGAAAAAGAAAGAAAGAAAGAAAAACGACCCAACAACAACAACACACAGTCTGAGAAGCTGGGTAGGGGAGAAGCTAGGAGCTCACGAGAATGGAGGCTGGGAAGAGGATAGGAACGGAGTGCCCTGGAGAACGGAGGGTCTGGGCTGGCTGGCACCCAAGACCTCCCGGGAGCACAGGTCACAAGCAGCTTGGACTGCCAGCTGCAACTCTGTGCCTACAGGGTTTTCTTTCCTTTTTCTTTTTCTATTCTTTTCTTTCTTTCTTTTTTCTTTTCTTTTCTTTTTCTTTTTTTTTTTTTTTTTTTTTTTTTTTTTTTTCTATTTTGAGACAAGGTCTTCCTAAGTTACCCAGGATGTCAATGAATTTGCAGTCCTCCTGCCTCAGCCTCCCAAGCAGCTGGTATTACAGGCACACACCACCTCACCTGGCCAAATTCAATCCTTCCTTTCCCTCCTCTGCTGCAGATGCCTCCTGCCAGAGGAAGGGTAAACAGATGGCCCTGGTGTCAGTGGTCACCACGGAGCTTCCGGCCTTTACATAGCACTCCCTTCTTCCTCCAGCTCACATCAACTGGTGCAAAAGCTTTAAACTTTCGTAATCCCAGAACTCTGGGGAGGCTGAGGCAGGAGAATTGCCAATTCATTCGACCCCAGCCTGGATAATTTAGTGACCTAGCAAGACCGTATCTCAAAATGAAACATGAAGTAGGCTGGGGATGTAGCTCAGCGAAGAGGCCCTGCATCCGGACCCCTAGATTCCTAGTACCTCATGCACTCACTCTCTCTCTCTCTCTCTCTCTCTCCCCTTCTCCAGCCACTTAACCATGGCCTCTGCCCTCTTTGACAATGAACATGCAGTCAGCACCTCCCCCACATCCTTGTTCCATCTCTCAGTGGTTCTCTAGTCTCCTTGGGAGAAGGGTTTAACAAGGCTTGCTCAGCCCCTGCCCAGAGATACTCCTTCCTGTGTTTTCTGAAATTCAAGCGGGGCACCTGCCAGTTGCTCCTTCTCTCAGGTTGCCATCTCCCAGCCCTCCTCCCGCCTTCCCTTCCCTCCCTTCTGAGCTCAGGAAGCATGCGGGACCAGGGAGTGGCCAGGCTGGGCGCACACCATGGCTTTATTCAGCTCCTGAGATCACATCGGGTAGCATCACAGTTTCCTCTGGCTGAGCAGAGGTAGGAGCTCCTGAGCTAGGTCTGGGCCCACACACTTGCCAGGCCATGGAGGGGGTCAGGGCCACTCGCCTTCCTGTCCTGCACTATCACGGACCGCCGGTGTCTTCAGGCCCTTCTGAGTACAGGACTTTCCCGGTTGCACACTTGTGAAGGTTCTGTTACTGCTCTGCTGGTGCTGGGGTGAGGACTGACAGCGCTGTCATAGAGAGACCTGTTCAGAACCCCTACAGCATAATCTCCTCAGGGCGGAGTAGCAGCTATGAAGTCTGCTGGTTTTCCTAGTTCTGTAGCCCTTGTAGGCTGCAGGACTTGGGGGACTTGTTTGAAGTTTTGACCTTCAGAATCATTAGAAAATGAGAGTAATACTGACTCCATGAGGCAGCCGGCCTTGGCAATACTGGCAATGAAACTAGGATTTATTGTGCTCCTAAGTTTATTGTGTGTGTGGTACAGGGACTGGGCCCAGGGCTTTCACCCTGGGATACCTCTCCAGCCTATATTTATTTATTTATTTAGAGGGTCTCACTCTGTAGGCCAGCCTGGTTCTGAGCTCATTTTTAGCCCAGATTGGCCTAGAACTCATATCAATCCTCTTGTCTCATCCCCCCAAGTGGGTATCACCACACTCAGTTTACCTGATGCTGTAGAATGGAACCCAAGGCCTTGGGCTTACTAGGCAAGCCTTCTAACAACTGAGTCTATTCCTCTAGCCCTGGATATTTCATTGTGGAGGATCTAATTTTTTACAGTACTTTGCATATTCTTGGTCACAGTCCTCTCAGGAGTACCTGGCAAACATTTTTTCCCATTCTTTCAGTTCCCTCTTCACTCTGTTGATTGTTTTCCTTTTCCTTTACTGTGCATAAGCTTTTTAATTTGATATTGTCCTTTTTTTTGGACAAAGTCTTACTCTGCAGTCCAAGTTGGTGTTGAACTCATTTACGTAGCCCAGGCTAGACTCATAAACTCACAGCATTCCTCCTGCCTCAGCCTCCCGTGTGCTAGGATTACAGGCGTGCGCCACCAAGCTCGGTTTATGTGGTGCTGGGGAATCACACTCGGGCGCTTAGTGCTTGCTAGGCAAGTGCTTTAACCCCTGAGCCACTCCACCAGCCATCTATTTTGGATTTTGATACAGGGTCTCATTAAAGTGCTTATTTTCCCAGGCTGACTTCGAATTTACGATCCTCCTGTCTCAGCCTTTCAGAGTGCTGGGATTACAGGCCTGTGCCACTGGGACTGGCTACTTTGCTATTAATTATAAATATACTATCATTGTTGTTGTTTAGATGTTACAATTAAGGTTATTTTTGCGAGAGAGATAGATGACTTGTTTTTGGGTTTTTTTAAATATGTGTTTTACTCTGTAGCCCAGGCTGGCTTTGCACTCACATCAATCCTCCTGCCTCAGCCTCCTGAGTGCTGGATTACAGGCGTATACAACTATGCCCAGTTTATGTGGTGCGAGGGAACTGAACTGAGGCCTAGCAATTACAAGGCGAGCGCTATAACCACTGTGTTCTTTCTCCACCCTCAAGATTAAGTGTTAACCCACAAACTGACACTAACATTGAAATGGTGGGAACTAGTTATAGGTAACTTCTGATGAAAACACAGCGTGCAATCAAGTGGAGCAGGAGCAGTAATCATCAGCAGCTTTCTGTC
>PVKB01008050.1:0-22371 GCA_004027205.1 Ctenodactylus gundi | reverse complement strand
GCAGCAGCAGGGCTTGCAGCAGCTGGACTCGCAGCAGCAGGGCTTGCAGCAGCTGGATTCGCAGCAGCAGGGCTTGCAGCAGCTGGACTGGCAGCAGCAGGGCTTGCAGCAGCTGGATTCGCAGCAGCTGGACTGACAGCAGCAGGGCTTGCAGCAGCAGGGCTTGCAGCAGCTGGATTCGCAGCAGCAGGGCTTGCAGCAGCTGGGCTGGCAGCAGCAGGGCTTGCAGCAACTGGACTGGCAGCAGCAGAGCTTGCAGCAGCTGGATTCACAGCAGCAGGGCTTGCAGCAGCTGGACTGGCAACAGCTGCCCTTGCAGCCCCCGCAGGAGCCACAGCTGGACTTGCAGCCCCCGCAGGAGCCACAGCTGCCCTTGCAGCCCCCGCAGGAGCCACAGCTGGACTTGCAGCCCCCGCAGGAGCCACAGCTGCCCTTGCAGCCCCCGCTGGAGCCACAGCTGGACTTGCAACCCCCACAGGAGCCACAGCTGCCCTTGCAGCCTCCACAGGAGCCAGAGCCACCCTTGCAGCCCCCGCAGGAGCCACAGCCCCCTTTGCTACAGCTGGAGCTGGAGCAGGAGCAGGCTGGCACACAGCAGCACACAGGCTTGCAGCAGCACACGGGCACACAGCAGCTGGAGCCACAGCCCACACAGCTGGAGCCACAGCCTCCGGAACAGCCACCGCAGCTCATGGTTCTGGTAGTGAAGGTGGTGTAGGTCAGCGGAGCAGGCGGAGAGGAAGGTGTGAAGGTATGGAGCTTCGTGAGCCTGCAGCCTTTATATACCTGCCCAGGTCAGGTGTGAGGCTGGGCACACGCTCACTTCCTGCTTCCTGTTTGTGCCATCTTCTAGGAGAAACGTTCTCTAAGTATTTTTAGGAGTTTCACAGTAAACTCTGTTTATTAAAAGCACGTTTGTTACTTTTTTTTTTCCTAGTACAATACTTCCTCTCCTAATTGGGCTGAGTTCTTTTTGTTTTTCCAGAGGAGACAGAAGCAGAGCCACCGGAGCCTTGGTCATCATCTTGACACGACTGCTGACTCCCTACGTGGTTCCCTGAACATCCCTGGCAGTGTGCTCAGGCTGCAGGTGTTAGTTACATACTGAATGCCTCCTGTCGAGCCTCAGCTGTGGCTCCTCCGATTCCTGGCTAGATACCTGGCAGCCATGCCCTCACCAGGGAATACTGATCTCTGTGCTCTCTGTGGTGCTGGGAAGAACTCCCCCGCCCACACTGAGGTGTATATGAAGCTGCAGTGACCTCAAGCTAGAGACACCTCTGGGTCTTGAGCCCCAGTGCCCTTCACTGTGACTCTTCAACTGATGTACCCGTACATCTGGCTCATGGGAAACTGGCCAGAATGAACTAGTGTGAAGGTAGGTAGGGGGTCTTTGCTGGGGTCCTGTCCTTTTCTATGATCAAGGACTTTGGGTCAACATGCTGGCTTCTCTCTGGGAATGAATTAAGGGTCTGAGAGTCCTTTGCGAAATTAATATCTGATTTGCGTTCATTAGATGCAGAGCCTCCTGCCTATATAGATCAGAGGAGAATCTAGGTAGTGACCATCTTTCATCTGATCAAGTAGGTTACACTAGGTTTCTGTGAGACAGACCACTCCCATTCCTTCCTTACTATGCTATAATAATGGCCACACCCCTCTTGCCTGTGATGGCTAAGCGAGTCCACCTGACCTTTGCTGTCCTGTGGGCCATCATCCCCATACTTTAGGAACCCTAGTTTGGTAGCAACTCTCCCCACCACCAGGTTTGACCTACCGGAAGAGTGAACTCAAGATATTTAAGATGCTGGACCCTCCCACATCAGTCTTCATGGTACATAGGAAGGTGAGTACTCTGGACCTCCTGGGCTGAGTCTTACAACAAACTCATGCTGATATGTGGTGACTTCTTTGGGTTCTTTCCCCTGTAATACAGCAGAGCAGTTCTGGCATTTTGACTTCATTTTGTATAGGATAGCTTTGGTCCATACTTTAGCCAACTCCCAACCAAAATTGTTTGCACCCTTTGCCCTGTCAAACTAATGTGCTGACCCAAACCTCTGTTGATGGCTAGTATCAGCACATTTAGACCAGTGCAACTACGTATATCACAATACCAACACCCTCAAAATCTATTCCAACATGATGCTCTTGAGTTTTTGTTTTAATTCATTGTAATAACCATGCATCACTAGTATTTTTAGATGTAGTAAAGTTCTGTAGGTTGAACTTTGTACCTCAGGACCTGCTGGGGCTTGAGTTACAGGTCTCAAAGCAAAGGGAGTAGTTGGCACAGTAGCAGAGAGGCCACATCAGGGTGCATGTGACAGGGAATAGGCATGATGGAAATTCTCCAAGAAAGGGAAAGGCTTCAAAGTCCCAGGCTTCATTGAAATCTACCCAGACATCACATTCTAACTTCCAGGATTCCATTATTCCAGAGAGAGAGAGAGAGAGAGAGAGAGAGAGAGAGAGGAAGAGAGACTGCAAAAATTATATAGTCTTCTGAGGACTTGTTGATCAAAATTAGGGGTTGTCTAGGAGCTTGGTATGTGGTGAAATTTAGCCACTCACAGGACTAGACTTTTTCTTTGATTTTCAGACATCTCAACCCATTTGCTGCAGGTTACAGCATTAGGTGGTTAGTATTGAGTGATTACAGCATTGGAGTCTCTTTTAGGGCAGTCATGGCAGGTCTTGATATTCTTATGCAAACCCAGAGTTAGGAATTTGAAGTCTTGAGCTCATTGCTTCCTTCCTCTCCGTTCTCTAGAGTAGTTAGAAGCAACCAACTCTTCACTCCCATCAAAACATTCTGCATGGAAAATCCTGTTCACCTGGAGCCATGCTTGGCCCAGGTTCCTAATTACACATATCTCATGAGGGCAATTGGAGTAACATTTTTGCTAAAAGTGCCTATGCTACCACAGGAAATAGGGTTGTCGGTGCTTTTGATTTCACTAGATTAAAGAAAAAACTTCAGAAATGCCAGAGACAATTCAGAGAACGGGTTCTCAGGATGCAGTCCTTCTGGAATCACTTTTGGAGCCAAGGTCTCCATTAGTCAGGCTCAAGCAGACAAGAAGAACCATGATAGAAACGTGTGTGTGTACACATGCATGCACATGTACAGAAATGTATGTGTACACACATGCATGAACACTTTCATAATATGCTCCCATATGTTAGCTAATATAATTTTGGAGGCTAAGAAAGCAGTTTCTGCAAGGCTGTCTTCTCCTTGCATACTGGTCCTTGAAGTCCACAGGCCTGCAGTACGGAGGGGAGCATCACAGGAGACCGAGCCTGCCAGCATTAACAGAACCTCTTGATGAGCTGAAGCTCCTGCCTATTCCTGCTGCCTCTGATCTTGATGATGACAGTATTTTGCAAGAGCCAGGGTCCCATGTGGAAGAGCTGGGCATCCACTTAGCCCAAGAGCCATAGATACTGAACAGATTCTAGGGGCAGGGAAGGCATTTGCTATGACAGACGCACTGCTAAATGGCTGTAGCTGTCTATATAGTTCAGCTCTAACAGAGGCCTAGGAAGATGGGATTCTGGGAAATGTAGTCCAGCCAAGTGGACATGCCATCCACCATCATAGTCTGCTCCTGTTGGCTTGGCATATGTACACCTTTTAAACCACACTGTTTTTCCATATATTGAAAAATGTCATTGGAAAAAATGACAGTTCTGTTCACCCTGTCACCCAATTATTAATTTGATCATCTTCATTCAAATGAAAATCTTGGCTGCTTGTTGTAATGACAGTCTTTGTCAATGCTCCTTTGAAGCACACAGAGGCTGAAATACAGCAACTCAAAAGGCATTATTGATGTTAGATAAGTCAATTTGTACATTATCCAAAACACCGAGGTTCTTAATCTGCGAATATAGATGAGAAGTGACAGTGCTACTTAATGTGACACAGCTCCACTGTGTGTGCCCTCACAATATGCCAAGTTTTTCCCCCAGAAATGATTTAGGTTCAAGAGTGAAATTCATACCTCTCCTTTAATATCCTTGAGCTTCAATACTTTTATATAAATTTTGCCATCAATGATTCTTATGTTAGATTACAGGACAATAAATAAAAATATTGAATCAGGCCTGGGAATGTAGTTTAGAGATTGGAACACTTGCCTAGAAAGTGTGACACCCTGGGTTTGATCCCCCAGCACTGCATAATAGCTGTGCATGGTGGCACATGCCTGTAATCCTACCACTCAGGAGACTGAGGAAGGAGGAGATGTGAGTTGTTACCAGCTTGATCTATATAGTGAGGTCAAGACCAGCTTGGACTAGAATGAGACCTTACCTCAAGAAAAAAAAAAAGGAAAGAAAGAAAATATTGTATCATTATATGTGTGAGCATATTCATATGAAAATAAGAAATGAACACAGTTGTCATAATTTTCATTTCTGATCTGATTGCATGTTTGCAGCTGGTATCTATCAGGACCCTCTGTGTCCCGCACATCTTTTGTGCAGCCTGTGCATCCTATGCATTCCCCTCAGTTAGTCCTTGTTTGTACCTATTGAGGTGACCCCACCCACTTCCATTTTGGAGAATTTAGGCCATTCACAATCCCACCTAAATCAGGGAGTTGTGGTTTCTGTTGACTTTAGTCATAGTGTGTGAAAGTATTGAGACACCCAAAGGATCTCCTGTAGTGTAGACCAGCCCTCCAGCAGAGGAGGGAGAGGAGAAACAATCCAGGTTCTCCTCGGAGATCAAAGTCTCACCAATCCCAGTCAACACGCTAAACCCCCTCATCACAATTTGCACTAGGAGCTGAAGCAGCAAGACAGCCATGTTAACACCCAGCTCATCCGCTATGAAGCATCCCTCCTGTGGAGTGAAGGAATCTAGCCTTGCAGAGCACAGCATCACGGGGGTTGGAAACAAAAATTTTGTTAGTGGCTCTGTTAGGGCAACAGTGAGGGCAAGTGGTAGGACTCCACGTCTTTCAAGTCCTGGAGGGTGGCACTGAGGACAGCATAGTTACTTTTGGTTTCACAGGGAGGAGTAATTCCAGTGACTTTAAGCTGTTCTTAAGCACCATAATAACCTTTTCCCCAGGATCAGAAAACCAGTGTGTAGCTACCACATTTCTTTCCCAAAATCTTTTTAACTGCCTGGAGTTTAAAAATTAATATTAAGTTTATTAGCATCATAATTCTAAAAGTTTACCCTTTTGTGGCAGCACTGGGGATGGAACTCTGAGCATTTGCATTGAGTTAAATCCTTAGCCCATTTTTTAATTTTTAAATTTTGTGACAGGGTCTCACTAAATTGCTAAATTGCCTGAGCTGGGCTCGAACTTGAATCTTCCTGCCTCAGCCCCTCAGAGTGCTGGGAGTGCAGGCACATGCCACCACACCTGGCTAAAATGTCATTAACACTCTCAAGCTAAGTATTTCATCACTGTCTTAAGTCAGATAAATTCATTTTAAATCACATGGATAAATAGATTATAATTTGTTTACCTCTTGATCAACCTTTCCACAGTTCTTGTATGCTCTGTTCCATCTTTCTCTGTTTGATTTTCAGTGTGGAAAGTTTGTGCTGACTCACATTCAAGTCTGCCGATTCTTCCTCAGCCAGTTCCAGTCTACTAATGACTCATCAGAAGCATCTTCAATTCCATTACAGAGTTTTTGGTTTCTGGCATTCCTTTGATTCTTTTTTTCTTAATTTCTATCACTTTTTTTCATCCATCTTTTCGTTACTCTTCATGAAAGTCCTTCGCAAGGCCATTGCTCACTACAGTGCGGGCTTCCCACCATGGCTCTGACTGCCACAGATATTTCCAGGTAAACCCTCACCTATATTCTTGTAAATAACTCCAGTCAACTCACTGGTTTACCAAATTGGACTTTGATGCAACAGTTTCTTTGGCCTGTCTTCTGTGTTTTATCTGGGGCTAGTAAATATCAGTATTCATGTATCCCTAGAAAAGTATTCCCATTACACTTGTGGGTTGTGATGCTCTCTGATCTGCCTGTTTCCCGTTTGGAGGACAGGAGTGGTTACCCAGTTCTCTGATGAATCTAAGAAGGATTGTTAATTTTCAGTTTGTCTAGCTTTTCCCATGCTGTGTGGATGGAAAGAGGAATTCCATGTTTCTCCCACACTGGGCTAGAATGTTTGCCCTTTAAAACATATTCAAAGCCTGTAGAAACCCAGGAGTCCTTGGTGTTTAATTAATGTTTATGAGGTGAATAATAAAGCTACAAATGTAATGAACGTCAGGTTCCCATAAGTATGTCATACTGCCTTTAGACTTTGGGTTATCTACAACCCTTATCTGGAAATTTAAGTCAACAATAAGAGACTATGACACACATTTTTAATGGTAAACAGAAGATGATTTTGGAAAGCTGGTTAATATTGAAACTTCTGTCCTGTCTAAAAACAAGTAGCATTACATAGATTGTAAAATTGAGATATAATACCATTCTATTGATCATATACCATAACCTTTATTCTTTGAAGTATAGTATTCAGTGGCTTTTAGTATTTTTACAAAGTTAAGCAACGATTACTACTAATTCCAAGACATTGTCATCACTCCAAAAAGAAAATTCTTAGAGATGAAAATGCAAATTAGTGCAGCGATTATGGAAAACAAGAGGCAAGTAGTTATAATTACTTTCTCATTGCTGGACAGAATACTTGACATCCACAACTTAGGGGAGGAGAGATTTATTTTAGCTCACAGTTTCAGAAGACCTCACACAATCCAATTGAGGGAGCCAGCGACAGTGGAAGCAAATGACAGAGGTGAGCTGGGGGAAGCCCTTGAATGCATGACAGACAGCCAAGTTAGCAAAGAAGGATGGGTGGAATCAGCACACACCTCTCCAGGTCAAACCCCAAGCATCTTTCCCTTCCAACCAAGCCCCACCTCCCAACAGCACACTGTGCCCACAGGTAATCCACAACATCCAAATACATGAAGCTTTTAGGGGGCACTACCGATCCAAACCACAGCAGAGGTTATTTTTAAAATTTAGAACTAGAATTACCATATGATCCAACAATCCCAAAGAATTGAAATCAGTATGTTGAGGAGACATCTGCACCCTTGTGTCCATGGCAACACTATTTGCAATACCAAGATACAGAATCAACCTAAGTGTCCACCAACAGATGGACAAAGAGAAGGTAGCAGATGTACACAGTTAAGTCCTATTCAGCTTTTTTTTAATGAAGAAAATTCTGTCATTTTGACAACCTGGATCAACTTTAAAGACCTTATGTGAAGTGAAGTAAGCAAGGCACAGAAAAAAATACCCCATCCTCTCTGTTAGAAGTGGGACCTCGAACAAGTGAGCTCATAGAAGTAAGAGTAGAATGGTGGTTTCCAAGGGATGTGGGAGGGAAAGGTAGAGGAGATATTAGTCAAAGGATGCAAAATTTCAATTAAATAGGAGGAATAATTTCAAGAGATCTGCTATGCAACATAGTAAGTACAGTCAATAACAACACTACTATACACCTAAACTTTCTAGGAGAGTAGATTTTAAGTGTTTTTCTTGCAAAAAGTGATAACTGAGATAATGCATATGTTATGTAGCTTGATATATCCAATCCTATCACATATATCAAAAGATGATGCTGCATATCATAAATATATAATTTTTTGTCAATTTTTAAAGAGTTGTATCTGTCAGGTCAAGGAATATTCATGAAACCAACATGTATAACCAGCCACAAGAAAATTTAAACTAAAAATCTGTTGCCTCTGGAGGCCACATACTTGGGTAACCAGGCCAGAAATATGGCCCTGTGGGGTGAACAAAGCTTTTATTCAGTGTGGGAAGATTAGTCCATGGTGGTTGAGGATTGGTCCATTATTAGTCAGCACGTGAGCCAGGGATTGGGTAGAAGAGGACAAAGCAGAGACATTTGATAGGTAGAGGGGTGAGCAGGTGGGCCACAGGTCTGTCAATGATTGGGCCATGGTGGAAGTCAGGGTTGTCATTGGTCGGGCAACTGCCAGGAGGGTTGGCCCGGCTGAAGTGAGAAGGAAGAAGGGAGTGGCCGCTTCTAGACCAAGGTCGCAAACAGAAAGCCAAATCAATGTGTGGATACAACAGAAGCCACAAAAGAGGTGTAGCCCCACAAAATTAAAAAAGGAAAGAACCTCTGTGCACATTAATAATAGCTGCCTTCCCTTTTTCTTTTCTCTCAGACCCCGTGAGACATGAATCTGTGTTCTGGCTATATGGATTTGCCTCTCCTGGAAATTTTATACAGATGATATCACACAGCATATGGCTTTTATGACTAGCTTCTTTTGCTTTGTGTAGTTTTTAAGGTTCATATATGTCACAGTGTATATTAGGGCTTCATTCTCTTCAGTGGGTGAATGTATGTTTCATTGCATGGATATACTATGTCTTGCTTGTCCATTCATCATTTAATGGGTATTCGGCATTTCCACTTTGTGGCAATTAGGAATAATGCTGCTATGGGTATTACACAAGTTGGTCACCCTGTCAGGCAGACCTGGATGCTGCCTATCCAAGGCAAACTAGCATCCCTGATCAGCAAGCTGACATCAGCTTCAAGCAATGTCTGTGGCACCTTGGCTGGGAACCCTCAGCCCCTCCTTGGTACTAGGAGCAGCACTTTCACCCTTGAAGGATCAGGCAAGACTTGTCTGCTTCCCCTCTGCATACTTCATCCACAAGTGTGTCGTTTTCCTCTTATACCCAGCACAAGTTTCCCTCCAGGACAGAATACTGAAGGTGATCTGACCAGTCAGCAACCTGGACAGGTGCCTCTGCTTTGGTGGTGCTCTTCCTGGAGTTTCATCTTTGTTTTTCTCTTTGCCTCTTATTCTGTTTGCCAGTTGTATTCCTGTCCTCCCCACTGTCACCACATTACCCTTTCTACAGAGTCTCCCTTTCCACTGGAGACCTCCCCATGGAGGCTGCACCCGCTCTCAGCTGGCCACCTATGGCCACTGCACCATGACATGCCTGGACATACTGGGATTCTTTTTTGGCTCCTCTGGGAGAAGGATTTGCTCCTTTCTAGGTGTATGAGTGTAGATTTTCCAGAGAGAGGCTGTAGGTGTGTGCACATGAAGAAAAGGCTGTGTATTGAAGGCCTGGCTCCTGCAAACAGGGTGATGGGCTAGTCTGCAGGACACATCAATGATTGTGTCCTGGCCCAAAGACTGTAACTAATTCTCCTTGATTTGGGAGCATAGGCCTATTTCTAATTAGGATCATCAATGGAGTGGATGACAACCAGGTACAACATGGAGGGCAATCTCCTTTACCCATCAGACGTCTACTGGCCCAAGTAACAAAATCACTGTATAAAACAAAGGCTGTTTTCTAGTTCCTAGGAATCCTGGCGATTGTTGCCATGACCCACATGTCAGAAGCTGTCTTAGTCACTTTCCCATTGCTGGCACACAGTTCCTGACTTTCACAACCTAAGGGAGGAGAGGTTGATTTTAGCTCCAAGTTCAGAGGTCTCACTCCATTCACGGTCAGCTGGTAATTGCAGAAGGACCTAGCAGAGGACGTTGTATTGTGGCTGAGAAGCAGAATGAGGAAGAGAGAAGCCAGGGCAAGAGTATGTCCTTCCTGGCCACACCCTCAGTGTCCCCATTCCCAACCAGACCCCTCCCTCCAACAGCATGTGAGATTGATAAATTAATACACATGAAAAAGTGACCCCTATATACCAATCAGCTTCCAAACACAGGAGGATTTGGGGGAATGTTCCAGATCAAACTTCAATAGAGGTATTATTTACAGCAAAGCTAGAGGGAAGTTGAGAGTTTATTACCCAGCCCTGATGTCAAATGTTAGTGATTGTTAAGTCCACTAAGAGCAAGTGAAGGTTTATTTAGCTTGTCCCTCTGTAACAACTGCTTCATTTTGTGCAAACATTGTTTTGTGAGGTTTTATCAGGTTCTCTCGGCAGATGTGTTGAAAAACACAAGGGCAGAAAAACATTATGCCACGCTGTAATATGAGGCCAGCAGTTTTCTACGCCCAAGGTTTTGTGTTGTTATCCCAGGCTTTGTTGCACCATGGTGGTCTCCAATTGTCTCAAGTTTCCCTGAATTTTGACAATTATCAATGATTCTTCTTTTTAAAAAAACTGCACAGATGCAATTTTTAGAAAGATGCATCCATTTCTTTCTGGAAAGCACTCACATTAAAACAATTTGATCATATCATATGGCAAGAGAACATTTGAAAAAAAAATAACTGCCAAACTGATTTTCAAGGTGGTTGTAGAATTTCCCACTTTGCACTGAAGTCATAAGAAATCCAGGTGGCCCCCAGGCTCTCTCCAGCCGTGGCCATTTCTGTTGCCCTAGGTGTCTGTGGTGCTATTCCAGTGTTCTCATGGTGGTTATCTGCTGCACGTGAGAATGAGCTTCCGTGTTCCAGGGCTCTTCCAGCCTCCTCCCAGCCGCCGTGTCTCTCTGAGCATGTTTTTCTTCCTCCTCCCTGAGCTCATTTCTTTACCTCCACTGAGAGTGCATCTTCTGCAGCCCCTGAAAAGCCCTTGTTCTTCAGAGTTCCAACTTGCACACACAGATCCCTCTCTCTATTTACAGTTTCATTCTTATCTTTTTTTTTTTTTTTTTTGAAATAGGGTCTACTCTGTAGCCTGGGCTGGTCCTGAACTCGGCTTTGCTTTGGCCTCAGCTTTGAGCAGAGCCTGGGAGCTGGTTTCTCCCTCCTCTTTACCTGCTGCTGTGCCCAGCTGCTGGACAACACCCTCAAGTTGTGTCCCCAGGATGCCATCTAGATGTTAGAGACTTGGAAGGTTCTGTTCTGTCTTCATGTCCCCTTCCTCGTCCTTTCCCTGGTATGTTGCCTAACTCAGTGGTACCACTCCCTCTAAAGTGACTTCCCTCTTCCTATGTACCTGGGACCTCGCTTAGTCCAGGTCACTTAGCTTGACATCTGTGTTCTGAGCAGAACTCCTGGCACTGTAGCCACCTCCACTGAGTTGCCGTCTCAGTGACCTAAAAACAGATCCACCGTCTTCTGTGACTTGGAGATTGCTTGACTGTATCCCCGCAAATTTATGTGTTGGAGACTTGGTCCTGGTGTGATGCTGAGGTGGTAGGATTGCTTGGAACATGATTTGGCCATTAGATTCTTGGAAGGGACTCACAGAGCTGTGGTCCCTTATCTCTCTCAGCTTCCCGCCTGTGCCATTATCTCTCTCCTTTCTTTTCACTCTCCCCTTGCAGTGTGACACAGCCAGAGGACTTCGCAGACTCTGTGCCATGCTGTTGGACTCGAGCCTCCAAAAATGTGAGCTAAGTAAACCTCTTTTCTTTACACAGTTCTCAGATTCAGATATTTCATTACAAAAGGGAAGAGCAAACTAAAAAAGGCTCATATCGTTTTCCAGCTTAAGTGGCTCCCAGCAGCCTTTGTGGAAGAGCAAAATCTCAACAGTGCACATTTCTTATCCTTCATACTGGCCTCCCGCTGATGCCCTTTCCTGCCATTATGCACCCTGAGACCTTCCCCCATCCTCTGAATTCCTTTCATTCTCAAACCTCCTCTGCCCCTCCCCCATCCTAAAATGGCTCCTGTGCTGTGTCGACCCGCTCAGGTCACTTTAATAGATACTGCAGCTAGGCAATTTCAGTAGCAGTAGACATTGTCCTGTTCTCCAGAATTTGAGATACAGGTGTCTCAGGGCTGGTCCCTCTCTCCTTGGCTGGAAGAGGACATCTTCTCCCTACGTCCTCACATGGCTGTTCCTGTATACCCATGCCCTGATGTACTCATCTTATCAAGACCCTAGTCGGATTGAATTAGAACCTACCACCAACCTCAATTAAATTAATTGCTTCTTTTTTCACGTTTTCATTGACTTTATTTTTGAAAATTTTTTTTGCTGTTTTCTTATCACATCCCTTTTCTCCTTCCCACCCTAGCAACCACCCTCACGTCTCCCTTCCCTCTCCGTAAGGTCTATCTTCTTTCTGCCATCTCTCTTTTACTTTTTTATGGTTTGGCTTTCTCATATTAAAGAAATCATGAGATGTTACAGAATTTCAACAAAGATATAATAAAATACAGAAAAGAAGAAAAGAACTTTTGGCAAATCATCCAAATGAAAGGCTCTGCTGGACCCAGAGAAGAGGCATCAAGATATGGCTATTGCAGCCCATTCTAGGGGTGGGAAGCTGAGCTAAAGAGTGGAGATTTGAGTGGTGAAGGGAGTCAGATGCAGAAGGTTAAACATGTTAAATATCGCCTGGGTTCTCTGATTTGGGCAACCCAGAATACAGGCATCCTGTAGAACCACATGGTGTGGTAGTGGGAGTTAGGGGGGGTAGGGAGGGTGTGGGAGGGCCAAAACTGGGAAGGGGAAGGGATTGTATTTTTGATGTGATATATATATATATATATATGCACAAAATATTCAAGTTCAATGTAAGCAATATGTACCATATATATATCAAAAGAAAAAGAAACCATGAGTTATTTAACCTACTATGTCTGATACGTTTTGCTAAGCATAATGAGCTCGAGGTGCATACATTCTCCTACAAATGACTCGAATTTGTCTCTCATTGTGGCAGAGTAGTCCATTGCGCGTGAAAACCACATCTGCTTTACCCATCCCTCTGTTATTGGCCATACTGGCTTCTTGCTAGATTTGGCTATTAAAACTGTGCTGCCGTAAGTACTGTTATCCATGTATCACATTTGTATGATGACTGTAACTCTTTTGGCAGGATATCCAGGAGAGGTATAGCTGGGTCAAATAGGGTATCTATTTACAGTTTTTTTTTTTTTTTGAGATATCTTTATTCTGTTTTCCATAGTGGTTGAACCAGTTTAAAGTCCCACCAGCAGTGTAGGAGGGTTTCTTTTTCTCCACAGCCTTGCCAGCATTCATTGTTCTTTGAGTTAAGATTAGCCATTCCTACTGGGGTTAGATGGAACCTCGGTGTTATTTTGATTTGCGTTTCTTTGATGGCGAAAGATGCTCAACATTGTAATCGTGTGTTTATTGGCCATTTAGACTTCTTCTGAGAAGTGTTTATTCATTTAAGATTCCTAAATTAATTGCTGTTTTAAAGGCCTCAGTTTCCAGCACATTCACATTCTGAGGAATAGGGGATCAGGACTCTTACTTAACACATCGGTTTTGGGGTGGAGGACCACGTTGAAGCTCTAGCAATCCCACAGTGTCAAAAATCACATTTGCTCTCCAGTTCCCTGTCTTCTTTTTCCCACAGTTTCCTCCCATCTCCAGTGGGCTCTTTAGGGCTCCCCAACTCGGTCCTGCACCATCAGAATAGCTCCTGTGTGCAGGTGTCTCTGTCCATCTCTATCCCTGCATCTGCCCTCACTGGGGGCCAACACGTGACAATGTGATGGGGCTAGGAACACAAAACCTGGAACAGAGCTGGAGTGCGGGGACATTGGTGAATATTTTCAGATTGAAAAGAATCACACAAGAATAGGATTTGCAGGTGAGGAGATGTTTATTAGTGATGCCACAAGGTTTGATTTGTTCTTTAGTCTCTCACTGGAAGAGGCGGGTTATGGAGCTGGCCAGAACATTCTGAAGAAGTGCCCCAAAAGACAAGCAAATGTCAAACCCAAGACCCTGGTGATCAGAGCCACTGTAGGCCTGGCTTTGGTGAGCTAGTATGAGGCAGAGGAAGAAGAGACGATTGTAGAGTAGGGAATGACAGGAAAGATAGAAATCATTAAGACAGACACTACTGGAAATATCAGGCCAGATCCCAGTAGAAGATTCAGGGAAGGTGTGCGAGAAAGGCCGGGGTTTTAAGGGAAGTCATGTGTGTGGGGAAGGCCATGGGGAACAGGGAAGGGCAGGGCACGTGTGCAGGGCGATGGGGATAAGGAAGGCAGGGCACGTGTGTGGGGAAGGATGCAGGAACAAGGAAGGCAGGGCTGTGTGTCAGAGTACAGGTGGGGCAGGGATCCCAGAGAGAGACATCAGCCTGAAGCGGTGGTGCTCTTCAAGAAGCCAAGAGCAGGGTCCTTGGGTCTGCAGCTCAGGTGGGAACGTCCTGGAGAAAGACAAGCTAAATATGGCCTTAGACACGTGCTAGGGGCCTGCAAGGGCTTGAGGCGAGGTGTTACTTCAGGGATGGCTTGGCCTCGCTGGGGCTGCACTTCCTGGAAGTCTTTTTCCTCTATGGTTCTTCTCCTGTACACAAAATTCAGGAACTAAGTGTGGGGGCGTGGCCACTTCGCTCTGAAGGTGTCGCATGTGCAGACACCTGCTTGCTTTCTCCCTCTTTGGCTGCATATCTAGCGGTTGCCCCTACTGCTTATTATGTGACCAAGATCAGTCATAGTCCACTATCATATGGTGGCTGGCCGCTAGAAGGCCCTAGCTCTGTTCCCATTTCTATTACTGTCTGTCCTGGAAAAATGGACCTATTGACCATTGAGTTCCTTGGCCAACCCTGCTGGTCGACTCAGGCCAGTACATCAGGGCCCAGGATGGTGAATAGCTCTCATTCCAGCTTCTGGGAAAAGACCTGCCCACAGAGAGACCTTTGTTAGCAATTACTCGGCTTCCCAACTGAGCTGCAGTTAAATAGGTACAAGCAGTATAAGCGGTGCTCGGAAGGCTGGACATCTAAGCATAGCGACTCAGACCTTGCACTGGCATCACACAAGGCCGCATCAGCTGGATTTGCAGCAGCAGGACTTTGAGCAGCTTCACTAAGAACAGCAGGGCTTGCAGCAGCTAGACTCGCAGCAGCAGGGCTTGCAGCAGCTGGACTCACAGCAGCAGGGCTTGCAGCAGCTGGATTCGCAGCAGCAGGGCTTGCAGCAGCTGGACTCACAGCAGCAGGGCTTGCAGCAGCTGGATTCGCAGCAGCAGGGCTTGCAGCAGATGAACTGGCAGCAGCAGGGCTTGCAGCAGCTGGACTCGCAGCAGCAGGGCTTGCAGCAGCTAGATTCGCAGCGGCAGGGCTTGCAGCAGATGAACTGGCAGCAGCAGGGCTTGCAGCAGCAGGACTGGCAGCAGCAGGGCTTGCAGCAGCTGGATTCACAGCAGCAGGGTTTGCAGCAGATGGTGGATTTGCAGCAGCAGGGCTTGCAGCAGCTGGACTGGCAGCAGCAGGGCTTGCAACAGCTGGACTGGCAGCAGCTGGACTGGGAGCAGCAGGGCTTGCAGCAGCTGGATTCGCAGCAGCTGGACTGGCAGCAGCAGGGCTTGCAGCAGCACACAGGCACACAGCAGCACACAGGCTTGCAGCAGCACACGGGCACACAGCAGCTGGAGCCACAGCCCCCACAGCTGGAGCCACAGCCTCCGGAACAGCCACAGCAGCTCATGGTTCTGGTGATGGAGGTGGAATAGTCCAGAGGAGCAGAGGGAGAAGCAGGTGTGCTGTCTCCTAAGCGCAGACCCTTTATATACTTGCCCAGGATGCTTCTGGGCACATGCTCACTTCCTGATTCCTATTTGTGTTTTTCCCCCCAGTGAAACTGTTTGTCATGGCTAAGTCACACAAACATTGCTTCACCGCATGGGACATTTCCTACTTATACACACGGCTCTCCTCTTTAAGTCCCTAGGACCCAGCTCCTCCTGTCTCTACTGACAACCAGGCTCAGGTGTGACTCCTCTTTCCCTGATCTGGCCCTTCATAGCCTGGGGTCCGTGGCTGCTCTAGAACATCTGCCAATTTTTTACTAGTTTTTGGTCTCAATGCTTATGTATCTTTTTAAATTTTGGACTCTGGGCTCTCGGTCCTAGTTCTGCATGATCAAGGTAATGTTTTCTACCAGGTGTAGGTGCAGAAATTTCCCTCAAGAAGTTCTCTGCTCCAGGTCCAATGTTCTAGGAAGCTTGGGCTCCTGGTTTCCTGGCTCCCTTGAAGTTTTTCTGGCTTCTTTGACCTCCTAATTTGGTCCATCTTTGTTCTCTCTTTCTCTCTGTCTCTTGCTCTGTCTGTCCCTGGGCAGTGTCTTGCTCTGTAGCCAAGTCACTATGTAGCCCAGGGTGGCCTTGGATTCATGGTAATCCCTTGCCTCAGCTTTCCCAGTGTTGTGATTACAGGCACACGCCATCATGCCTGGCTTCATGTCGTGCTGAAGAATTGAACTTAGGGCCTTTCACTTGGAAGGCAAATGCTTTATTTGCTGTGGCGTTTCTCCAACCCTTTGTCTTCTCTTGAGAGTCACTTTTCTCAGGGGTCCAGGATTCCTTTGGTGCCCTCCTTGAACCTTGCCTGCTGTGGGGTTGGCTGGGGAGCTCCTTCCCTCTTCTTCCCTTTTCTGCTCCTGCTTCCTGCAACTTCCGGTCTTTCCTTCAGTCTACCCTAAATGCAGGGGTCTCTGTGGCCTTATCTTTGCTGTCCTGCCTGCCATGTTCTGAGGGTGGTATCGGAACTCAGCAGAGCCTCATGATGGTGCTTCCGTGGTCATCTCCCAGTGCTCGTTGTGCCCCTCAGGTCTAAGGGTGCAGCATTAAGGGCACGTTGGGACTCTGGTTTGTCACACCAGCCAGCTCTCATCTGCCACTTAAAAATTCTCCCAGAGCATTCAGTAAGCTTCTCCCTACCTCTGCCCGGAGTCCCATCGTGGCCTCTCTCCATCCAAAAAGTGTGACAGCAGCCCTCGTCTCCTCTTTCCTACGAAGGAATCACCTCTTCTGGAGCTCAAATCACTTGATTTTTTGCTGTCCTAAGCTTGCCGGTGTGCCTTTAACATGCCTATACTTTGTAGTTATGTGACTCAAAGGCAAGGAGTGGTTTCCTGTGATTTTCTGCATCTGCATCATAGCAGAAATTCAAATTTTGCTTACACGGCAGGAATTCTGTAACAAAGAAGAGAGTGCCCACGGGAGAAATTTATTTTTAATATGTCAACATAAACTAGTTACGGTGGTACTTACCCAGCTCTCTGGAAGGCTGAGGTAGGATTCAGAGTGGCAAACTCAGTAACTTAGTGAAACTCTGTCTCTATATAA
Organism: Ctenodactylus gundi; assembly: GCA_004027205.1. Classification (NCBI taxonomy): domain Eukaryota; kingdom Metazoa; phylum Chordata; class Mammalia; order Rodentia; family Ctenodactylidae; genus Ctenodactylus; species Ctenodactylus gundi. The sequence goes on along the minus strand of PVKB01008050.1, from coordinate 5,381 downwards.
ATAAAAAGGGCCAGGAATGCAGCTCAGTGAGAAAGCATGAGGCTCAATCTTTATCACCACACAAAAAAGATAACTGTATACAAACTAAAATGCTGTTTGGCCACCAATAAATACATATGGATGGGGCAAACTAGGAGATTCATATAATCAAAAAATGCAGACATAGTTGTGCTGCTATGAACATGGGTATACAAATATCTCTGTTGTGTGTTGTTTTGACCTCTTTTGGATATAGGGGAGGAGGAGGGACAAAAGGAGAGTGGGAAAGCCTTTGTCACCTTGACAAGATACGTATGTGCATAAAAGGCTCAACTCCATTATAAACCTTAAATTTTTGCATGTATACAATCAATAAAATGGGGGGAAAAGAAAAAAATGTAATATACATGTATGTGCATACTCACACACACACACATGTGCACACAGAGATGGAGACAGAAACTCCCAAGTCAGGATCAGGGTGACAGTCTTATGCAAAAAAGGACAATACAGAAAGATCAAAACAGGTGGCATGCAAAGATATAATTAGAATAAAGAACAATCACTACAAAGTACCCATTATAAATGTATAAAGAAGTCTGAATGGACATTTGTCCTGAGGAGAAGTGTGTTAGGGATAGGGCCATATGAGAAGGCACTCAATGTCAACATCGCTGCCAGAAATGAAGACTAAAATGAGATGCCACCTTCCATGCACTAGATTGGCTGTAAGCCAGAAGGAAGACAGGAGCAGTGCTGAGAGGGATAGAAGGATGCAAACCTTCACATGGGCTGGTGGGAATGTAAAACAACGTGTCCGCTTTGGCAAATGGTTCTGTGCTTTTTTAAAAAGTTAAACAGAGTTGCCGTACGACCTATCAGTGCTACCTCAGCTGTCTCCTGGAGAGAAATGGAAGCATGTATCCCATTGGTGGGCAGCTGGTGGAGGCATCGGAAAGCCAGTCACAGCCTGGCAGACAGAAAGCCAAGCCAGAGAGGAAGGCAGAGTGACCATATACCCTTCCGGGTCATGTCACAGTGATCTGCCCCTTCTGGGTCCAGCCTCATTGCTCCAGCCCTACTTGGTTAAGCCACAGTGATCTGCCTTTTCCAGGTCGAACATCCAATCGTGTGCCACGTGCCTATAATCCACCACGTACCTGTAATCTGCCACACTCCCGTCCTCATCACACACCTGCAATTCACTCCTCTTAACCAGGCCCCACCTTTTAACAGCACATAAAATCCATAGATAATTCACAACAGCCAAATGTAAGAGGCTTTGGGGAGACATTCTAGACCAAAACCATAACACCCAAAGAAGGCAAATCTGTCGAAGCTAGAGAAACTAGCCGTTGCCTGGGACTGGTGGAAAAATGGGATTTAGGTGTAAGTGGGCATAAGGGATAAGGGGTGTTTATTGAAGTGGTGAACAGGTTTTAACACTGGCAACCTAGTTAATTTAATATAACTCACTGATTTGTGCATAGTGTTGTTTAAAAACATGAAATGAGGATTTCTGGACATTGAGCAACAGGATAAGAAAGAGTTGATGCCTGAGAGGAGGGAACTAATTAGGTTCCTACAATTAATTCCCCCAGCTTTATTTATGTGGTTCTTTCTTGACTATGGCTTTAGAGAGGGAACCCAGCAAGGCTGAGTTGTCCTGACATGTGGACAGTATGGTGTTTAGAGAAGCAGAGGAGGCCAGAATGCACAGAGACCCTTGGGATGAGTCTAAAAACTTTCCGAGTAGAAGAAAACAGATACAGGAGAGCAAGATGTATGAACCTTTTCACACAAGACTCTGCAGTTCTAGATGACAAAAAGCAGGTAAGTGCCTTGGGGTCAGGAGGAGTGGCTGGCTTGAGGGCCTTGAGACAAACATTTTGAGCTGATAAAAATTCATTATGTCTCATTTCATTTGATGGCAACACAGGTATGTTAGATTAAACTTGTCAAAACCTATTCTCCGACTGGGATAATTTTATGTAAATTACATCATGATAATACTGGGAGAGAAAAATAATCACCCATCAGAGGACAAGAAAAAATCGATCCATTGTAAATGCTTGCTAAAATCTTGCATATGAAGATTCTACACCAGAAACAGAGCAATTTTTTCTAAATTTCTCTTTACATTAACTTTGATCCAAATGAGAACATTGACAGGTTTTTTAAAAATCCAACTGATTCTAAAATTTGGATGAGTAAAATCAGTAGTAATTGATATTTAATTATGATAGGCAGAAAAAAATTTCTTTGTATTCCTTTCTGAAAGCCTGAAAAATAAGAGAGACAGAGAGTGAGAGAGATAGACAGAGAGGCAGAGAGAGGTAACTCGAGAGAGAAGAAGGATTAAAAACAGCTACAGTATTTTGGAAGCTGGAGAGTGAAGCTGAGTGCCAACCTGCTGGCTGGTCGGAGACAAGGGTGTGTGAGCCTTGAACACAGCACCCAGGAACAGCCAGCCCGTCAGAGACTGAGAAGCCCTAGGGAAGTTCTACCACCAGGGACTTACGCACCCTGAGGTCGGGTGTGACTAGAAGCAGGGAGAGCCGTTGCATTCTCTTAAGAATTAGATGCTGTGATTCTGCCCCTGTCTCATCTCTCACCCATGGAAGAAACTGAACCAGCAGAAGCCCTGGTTTGCCTGGCACAGTGGCATCCGAAGGTCCAGAGGGAAATCGAAGGAGGGCTGAGGCTCCTACACACACCCTGAGACCCCAGCAGTCACTTCCTACATTCCCCTTAGTCTGGGTGGCCAACCACGTCTTCCACGAAGCAGGCAAGTGATTCCTCCATGGAGAAAAAGAGAAGAGGGCAAAAGAAAATTCGTGGAGAGGTCGGGATTGACACAAGCATGTTTGGCCTAATTCTGATTTTCTGAGATGATTGGATAAATGGAACCTTATGTAGACTCTAGGACCCTCCTCCTCCTCTACCCTACATATGCGCTCACTTTTCCCAAGAAAGTGGACTGCAGTTTCCAAAATGAGTGCCCAGAGATCATTTCAGTGTCTCTGTCACCACACTCTCCTCAGCTGTTTGGTGGGCTCCTCAGGTCAGACTCTCAAAAATACACATCAATCCTGCTGTGGAGGGGGTTATATCAACCGTCAGGAGAAAGGAAGAAGGGCAGAGTGGTGAGAATAGAACATCGCGAAAGATGTTCAGAGAAACCCCCAGTATTCAGGACACTTACTTCTACAGAGATAAAGCACCAGGCTGGGTCATCACAAGTAGAAAACAAACCCAGAACCAAGTGTGTCATGTGCAGTTGCATAACAATGATCCAAGCAGAGATCTTAAGTGCTCCCAGAGAGAAACATGCAGGTCCTATGCCCAGCCCAGGAGGTCAGAGGCCCCTGGGATGCTCGCTATGGTGGGAACTTTAAAGCTAGGAGAAAGTAGTGATGTCTTAGTTTCTCGTCACTGTGATTTAATAGCTGTCATTCATAACGTAGGCAGGAAAGATTTATTGTAGTTTACAGTTGCAGAAGGTTTCAGTCCATTCACAGGTGGGCAGCTGGAAAGTGATGGTATCACACGGTCAGACCGCAGCTAGAGCTGGAACCAGAGTTCCAGGGACAGAGATCCTCACAGCTTAGTAGAAGAGAGAGACTGGGAGGAAGGGCGGAACCAGCACAGGCCCCTCCAGGTCAAGCCCCAAGCACCCGCCCCCTTCCAGCCAGGCCCCACCTCCCAACCCTGCACAGTATCCATAGGAACATGAGGTTTTTAGGGGACACTCCACATTCAAAGCATGACAAGCGATTTCACCCCCAACTTGGGAAATCTAATTCTAGCCAAGCCACAGACCAAGCCCAAAGCGGGAGTCAGATTTGTAAGACTGCTGATTTTTGAGTGATATGTCTGCCAAGCTTTCTTTCTTGAGACGCGATTGGACAATGTACTCCATCAGAATGCGGGGTTCAACTAGAGGCAAAGTGCAGGACCCAGGAGGAGGGGCAGCAGCGTCACAGGACAACAGCTGGGGAGGGACCCAGAGGCAGAGGAAGAGGACCTTGCAGTCCGCACCTTCAATGGAAAGTAGGGAGAATCTGGGATAGCCTGGTGGCCTGATGAGCCACAAACTCACGCTCCTGGCTCTGACTGGAGAAAGTAGCAAGCAGTTCAGAGAAAGCTTTCTGGGAGGATGGGGTGGGGTGTGCTCCGCAAAGGGAGGGGAGTTAAAGCGAGATTTGCACTAGTGAAGCTGGACAGCCGATGAGCATCAGAATAATATTATTAAAAGATTAAAATGCTATTGGAGCATTGGGCTGCCTTCTGGTCGTTATTTATACAACTTTTATTTTTTGACAGTTCTCATGCATAGCTCAATGAAAATAAGATTTTATGAGGAGAAGAAAGGAAAAAGGGAGGAAGAAATTAAGGTCATGACTGGATGGAAGAGGAGGGAGGAAAGAAGAAAGAGGGAAGGCGAAGGGAAGGGAGTGGGGAAGGAGTCGTGCAGGAATTACGTGCATTACAGTGGAGTATCAAACACAAAACAAAGTGCCTTTGGGTTATAATGTCACATGGACAGGTAGTTCATTATGTAGAATGAGAATGTTCAAGTTTTGAATAAAATAAAACCCCAAAAAATAGTAAGCCAGGAAGTCAGCCGGAACTTAACCTAAAGCTCCGTTCCCTTTGGAGAGGGATTAGCAGAGGCACGTCACAGAGCAAGACAGCTGCAACAGTGTGCCGAAATGCTTGTATCGATTTTCAAACACAGGACAAGCAGGATTTTCCCGGCCAGACGCCGTAAACAGACATAAGGAAGGGGCCATGTGCTCAGGACAACCTGCAGACTGGGATATAAAGGCGCCCAGAGGAGTGGCTCTCACATTGCAAACTTCCTTCTCCACTAACTCTTACGTCCTACTCTACCTCCACTCCAAAAGCATGAGCTGCGGTGGCTGTTCCCGAGGCTGTGGCTCCAGCTGTGGAGGCTGTGGCTCCAGCTGCTGTGTGCCCGTGTGCTGCTGCAAGCCTGTGTGCTGCTGTGTGCCAGCCTGCTCCTGCTCCAGCTCCAGCTGTAGCAAAGGGGGCTGTGGCTCCTGCGGGGGCTGCAAGGGCAGCTGTGGCTCCTGCGGAGGCTGCAAGGGCAGCTGTGGCTCCTGCGGGGGCTGCAAGGGCAGCTGTGGCTCCTGCGGGGGCTGCAAGTCCAGCTGTGGCTCCTGCGGGGGCTGCAAGTCCAGCTGTGGCTCCTGCGGGGGCTGCAAGTCCAGCTGTGGCTCCTGCGGGGGCTGCAAGTCCAGCTGTGGCTCTTGCGGAGGCTGTAAGGGCAGCTGCTGCAAGCCCTGCTGCTGCGAGTCCAGCTGCTGCAAGCCCTGTTGCTGCCAGTCCAGCTGCTGCAAGCCCTGCTGCTGCCAGTCCAGCTGCTGCAAGCCCTG
>PVKB01008049.1:0-22379 GCA_004027205.1 Ctenodactylus gundi | reverse complement strand
GCAGGCAGTGACGTCAGCAGGAGCCATTCACTTTTCCCGTGCACCAGACACAGTCAGAGGTAGCAGTACCATGGGGAAACGTGGTAACAAATCTTATACAACAAGATCTGATCCCCCAGGGGAGGGTGCAAGGGGTGCTGAAATTGCAGAACCCAAAGAAAAGGACAAAAATGATGATAACTGCTGGACCCAGATAGTCAATGAGTTAAAACAGGAAATAAAGGAGGAATTAAACCGGGAAGCAAAGCAGGAAATAAATCAGACAGCGCAAGAACTACAAGAACACTTAGCTAAGCATAAAGCAAGCCTTGAAAAGAAATTAGAGGAGACCAAAGAAGAATTGGGGAAGTGCAGTCACAAATCTACAAAAAGACCTGAAACCCCAGGAGATGAAGTCAGGGTAAATAAAGATGAATATGGCAAAAATGATGGCAACTTCTGGACCCAGAAATTCAGTGAATTAAAGCAGGAATTAAAGCAGGAAATTAGACAGCAGAAGAGCTACACCAATATATAGACAAGCAAAAAGGAAGCCTTGAAAAGCAACTAGAGGAGACCAGAGAAGAAATATACCAGAAGATAATGAAGACAAAAGAAGAAATTAGAGAAGAACACAACAGAGATATAGAAAAATTGAATGCAGATATTCAGGAAATGAAAAACACACAGGTAAAAAGAAGCAACCACTTTAAACAACTTCAGAATAGTATGTCAGTCCTAGAAAATAAAGTGACTAAGCTGCAACATACAGGCCATGAAGAACACAAAGTAAATAAAGAAAGCGAATCATTACACCGACTGATAGATGATTCAAGGAGAAATAACCTCAGAATTATGGGAATCGAGGAGAAGACTGAGGACAAAACAAAAGGCTAAAAGGACATGTTTAATGAAATAATGGAAGAAAATTTCCCAAATCTAAGAAGAGAAATGAACATGGAACTTTTGCAGGCATATAGAGCACCAAACAACTTTGATCAGAAGAGATCCTCATCACGACACATCATAATTAAAATTCTAGAAACCCAACACAAAGAAAGAAAATACTAAAAGCGGTAAGAGAAAAACACAAGGTGGCCTACAAAGATTAAACCCATCAGGATAACGGAAACTCTAAAAGCAAGGAAATTGTGGAGCAATATCATCCAAGCACTAAAAAAACATAGATGCCAGCCAAGACTGCTATATCCAGCAAAATTATCTTTTAATTTAAAGGGAGAATGTAGAACTCTCCATGACAGAGACAGCTTAAAGAAATTTGTAGCCACTGAGTCAGTATTGCAGAAAATACTTAAAGGAAACTTGGACAGTGAAAGGGAAGCCAGCAACACCCATGACCCCAGAGAAAATGTGACAACAGCTAGAGGAGAATGAGCTGAGAAAAAAGTAAGTTAGTAATCAGTGAAATATGCGTAAATAAGATAACGAAAGTTAGGAAATTCTGAAATAACTAGATTTACCTTCATGTCTGTCACTTTATGTATGTTTATATGGTATAGATTTAAGTTCATTTAGTGTAGCAGTGTGATATGGTTTTGACTTTGTTTTGTTGTAGCAATTCACTTATTTAGGTCACTAATGAAAGTTTATCCTAAGGGAACTGATTGATGTAAACATAACCTTGTGAATGTACAAATATGCACCTTCCAGTATTCAGCTAAGGCAACTGAATTTTATTTATTTTTTTCCTCTTCTCTCCCAATTTAATTAGTCTTTTGAACTACATGCTTGTAATTATTTTCTAGTGTGAGCTGGTGGGTAAGGCCAGGTTTAACAATAACAACAAAGTTGTAGGAAAATATGGAAAAAAAACTTTTGGTGAATAGCCCAATGAAGGGATTGGTTGGATTCAGAAAGGAGATAGCAAGATTTGACTACTGCGAACCCATTAGAGGAATAGGAAGCTGGGGTAGAGTGGTTACTTAAGTGAAATGACTTGGGCACAGAAGATTAATATGTTAAACACCGTGTGGTTTCTCAGACTTGGAAAACCCAGAACACAGACATTCTCTGGAACCGTATGAAGTGATAGCTGGAGCCGGGGGAAGGGACAGGGAGGAGGTGGGAGGGTAGAAGATGGGAAGGGATTGTGAAATCAGTGTGATACATAGATGTACGAAACACCCAAATTCATTGTAAATACTATGTATTACATTTGTATATTAATAAAAATAGTGGGATAAGAAAGAAATAATAAATCCAGCCAAGTTGCAGGATACAATGTCAGTTTTTAAAAATCAGTAACATTCTTTTACATTAAGAATGAATTTACCAAGAAAGAGCTCAGAAAACAATTTCATTCTCAACACATCAAAACATTAAATACATAAAAGTAAACTTAATGAAGGAAGTGAAGGACATCTACAACAACAACAACAACAACAAACTCTTAACACAATGAATAAAAGAATAGAAGACATCAGAAAATAGAAAGACATCTCCTGCTCTTGGGTCTGGTTTTCTTTTCTTTTCAGGTACTTTTATTTTTCTATTTCATCTTTTACTATTCTTTCTTTAAGTTTATTGAATTTTTGATTATCACATGTTGTGGAAAGGCTCTTACCTGTTTGTGGATATGTGATGTTCTATGTACATGCAGTAGGTCATTGTTAATTTCCTTTGCCAAAATTAGCAAATCTTCTACTGTAACTTAAGTGAGTATATTCTGTTCCACAATTTTTTCTTTCATTTTCGTAGTTATTTTTATGAAGCTAGGTCTTGCTCTGTTGTCCATGCTTTTTCTGAAGTCATTATGCAGCCAAGGCTGGCTTTGAAATCTTAGCAGTCCTCCTGTCTCAGTCTCTCACAACTTACAATTACAGACCTATGCCACCATGCCCAGTTTATGTGTTTCTGGTGATTACAACTCAGTGCCTGTGCTTGCTAGGCAAGTGCTTTAACTTGTACTACACTTAGAGCCCTCAGGCTCATAATTCTGAGTTTATTTTTCTTTATATTTGATATCAGGTTTCACATGAAGGCAATTTTGTTCTTGAACATATATGTCTCAGTTCATTAGCATTACTTCATAATGTGTTACTTTGTCCTCATCATGCTTGACCTAATTTCTACTATAACCTCGATGTTTTCATGTCATTACATTCACGCTGAAATCTTTTTAAACTTTCTACTCCTCTACTGAAATATTGTTTCATGTGGTTTTTTCTTTGTTTCTCTCTGTTTGTGGATTCCCTATGAACACTGAATTTCATCAACTAAAGCTATTGTTTGCTTAATTAAATCCTCTGAACTCTCTAGCACTTGCGTTTCAGCAAGGATATTTTATTTAAGGTTGTTGCAGTTACTTTGTCATTGGTATTTAAGAAATTCCCAACATCCATGATGTAATGAGGAAAACATTTGTTTAGCTTATAGTTTCAGAATGTCTCCATCAATTTATGGGTGGCTAGAATGGTGGAAATACATGACAGTGGCCTTACAGAAAGAACTAAATTCATAGCATGGAAGATAGGAAGCCATGTCCCATGAAAGGTTTTAATACTCCTGAAGAAGTCAGAGCAAGTGTGTACATCCATCAAGGCCACATACGTCTAATCCACCACACACCTGAAATGCACTCCTCCTTAAGAATCCACACCTTTAAAGAGCACGTGATTCCAAAGCTATTAAAAACTCTAAACAAATGAGGTTTTTACAGACATTGCAGATTCAAATCATAGCAAAAGTAATGGAACACTAGGACCTACACATTTCTTTTACTTTCTTTTCTGTAGGTTTCAGTGCTTCATGGGCCACAATGTCATCTTCTGGGTAGTTGAGTATTTTTCCAGGTGACTTATTGTCCTGTTTTCTCATAGATCTGTGACTGTGAAATGTAGATCAGATAGCATAAATAAATGTTCTCTATATTGATACTTCTTCTGTTGGATTATGTCCTTTCTTGGAATTTGTTAGGTGTTGGGGCCCTTAGGGCCCAAGAGCCTCAGCATTGCTGAACTTGACTAAGTTTCTTTAAATCACGTGTTGTTTTGCTTGTTTACCGGTTGAACCGTGTGAAATTCCAGGCGTTGCTTGTTTACTAACAGTTTGAAGTCACATGTTGTTTTGCTTGTTTTACATTTGAAATTTGGATCAGGTGTGGAAACACCTGACTGTTAACTAGTGGGAAGGCAAGGAGAGTATAAAAGGGAGGATGTAGGTAATAAAGCGGCTTTTGCAGCATCCCTTGCAAGAGTGCAATATTCTTCAATCCACACACCCCCTCTCGCATTCTCGTTGACTGACTGAGTGGGCTCGGTCAGTTAGGGTTCATTTAAAATCTAATATTTGTGTTCATTTTTTACTTAGTCAGCTATTAAATTTGAATGTCTTCTTATATGAAACAATTTATGGTGGCCTGTCCTCCTACACTTTTTAGTGAGGGAGAAGTGGTATTCATAACTCTATGGATTGCAACAACAAGCTAACTGTTGACATATATTGAAAAATATCACATGTGTCACTGAAGATCAATTTTATGTATGTACTTTTGAGGCAGGGCCTCACTTTACTGTCAATTCTGGTTCTGAATTCACGATGTATTCCAGGAACTTAGGGCAGTTTTCCTACCTCAGCCTTTCATGTGTTGAGATTACAGGAATATGCCACTACATGTAGCTTAAAGTTTTGTTTTAGGTGCCCAATGAATGAAATGAGATTTCTACTTGATTGTAGCAGACACAAGTAGTTTTATTCAAAGATAATAAAGTATTCAAAGATAACACTGTACAGTGTGGTGAATAATGCTAATATATATAAATAGTACATGTTTATAAATATTTCATTAGAATGTATGCAGTGCTAAGCAAATTGCATAAAGTAATATAATTCCAGTTCAAGTAGTTTTTTTCTAAAACAGCATGATATATATTGTAAATACTTAAAATTTAAACCATTGTATTGTAAACAGTTTAGAATATTATATATGATACATCTATGTCTGTGACTGAGTATCATTTAAATAATATTGACACAAATCACCTGTCATAGAGATTATGGTTGCCCCTCAAACTTGTTTGAATATTTGTCTTTTCTTAAGCAGTCTTTGTGTATTATTCAAAATCTGGCCCATATTTTTCCTTTAATGTATTGGATCTTATACTCATATTTACTACTTTTGATGTTTTTCTCAATGTGCTAATATAATAATCACTTAGTTTTTATCTCAAATGTTGTGAACCCATACAAAATATACCTCTTTTTTCCTACTGTTAATGTGAGGGCTAACAAGATTATCAGACAACTTTGAATCACTAAGTAATTTGTCGATGTGCTCCAGAATTCTCTGTGTCCCGAGTGTCCAAAAAAGTTGGTAGTTTCTCCTGTAGCTAGTTAATGCTGAATAGGAGGGAATAATTGTGGCTGACAAAATTACTTTCCTTTAAATTTCCTTGCTTCAACTATATGATTCTCCATAGATCTGTGTTCTACTGGAATGTTGTAAATTTTAACTACTTTGGAGTGTTTTCAGGAACAAAACCTGATTTTTTTCTGTTAAGTTACTTAAGACGTCATGTCCAATGTTCTGTTACTTTATTGAAATTTTTATTTTTGTGCTTTTATATATTAAATTTATAAATAACATTTACTTGAGTTTTATAAATCAAATAATTAGCTCATTCTTATACTACTGTATTTTTCAGTTATGGCTTCTCATCATACTAAAAAATTTTCATTAGATCAAGATATAAAATGTTTATTCCAAAAAATGGAAAAACTAAAATCTGAATATTACGGCTTCAACAATGTACAAGTAAGAAAGGATTGGAATTTTTTTTTGTGTGTGTCTCATGGTAAGAATTCATTTTATAGCAGATACAATCAGTACATTACCAGTAACAAAATTTTTTCTATTAGGAGAGGAAAAGGCCACATAACATCTCTGAAAATATTTGAATTTATACTGCTTCCTCTTATTGGTGAACATGTTCCCATATGTTCACATGTACATCAAATTATAAAACTAATTACCAGAAAACTTTGTGAAAGGTAATAATCATTCTTTTCTATGTCTTGGTAATTACTTCAACAATTTGACATGTATCAATGAATTAAACTTTTATTTAAACATTTTTAAGGACAAAGAGGAAAAAAATTCTTGATGTAATAGATATGTTATTCACTATATGAAAAGTTTGTTGTTCTGTAATCAAGAAAGAATTCCTGACTATGTCAAAATATGCAATCTGACTAAAATGTGCAAAATTATTTACTCAGGATTTAATGTTTAATCAGTATCAATCTACAAATATATGAAAAGTTCATAACATAAAAATGGGAGCACCTTTAGCAAGGGCTCTGCCATACATACTTAGTGTGATACTTCTACAGCCAGAAGGCATATATTTGTACTGAACTCTATAAGAATGATGACCATGACTGAAATTGTAACAAATATGAGAGTATTGATTTCCTTTATCAGTATTTGCCAATTTGATGAATGTGGTAAAGATGCTGTTTGGTTCTCAGAACATACCATTGATCAGTGTATCTATAATTAATTTAGTCTTTATAATAAATGTCACAATAATCTTATTGATCATTATAAATTTAATCACCACCAGGAAATGTTTTCTGAGGAAAAAGTCGACAAATATGAGCTGTATCACAAAGAATCTAATCAAAACTCAAACCTTCCTGGACACTATAGAATTCATTCTGGAAAAAATTCTTATTTTAAAGATTGTAGCATGGCTTTTCATCAAAACTCACAGTATATTCAGCAGGAGAATATTCAGAGTGGAGAAAAACCCCACAAATGTGATGATATTGGAATGGTTCTTAATCAGAATTCACAATATATTCAGTTTCAGAATATTCAGCATAGTCAGAAATCCTACAAATGCAAAGAATGTGGCAAAGATTTTACTCAAAAATCTACTTGTATTACACACCAGAGAACTCATACTAGAGTAAAATCCTACAAATGTAAAGATCGTGGGAAAGCTTTAACTCAGAAATCAAATTGTGTGATGCAACAGAAAATTCTCACCGGTGAGAAGCCCTACAAATGTAAAGATTGTGGCAAAGCTTTTATTCAGAAGTCAAAATGTATGATGCACCAGAGAATTCACACTGGAGAGAAACCTTACAAATGTAAAGAATGTGGCAAAGGTTTTGCTTATAACTCATGCCTTACTAAGCACCACAGAATTCACACTGGGGAGAAACCCTACAAATGTAAAGAATGTGGCAAAGCTTTTACTCACAGGTCAAACTGCAGGAAACACCAGAAAATGCACAATGGACAAAAGTCCTGTAAATATCAATGATGTCACAAAGCTTTTACTCAGAGGTCAAGATTTTTGATGCACCAAAGAATTCATACTGGGGAGAAACCCTTCAAATGTAAAGACTGGCAAAACTTTTACTTTTATCTCATGCCTTACGAAACATTAGAGAGTGCACATTGAAGAGAAATTCTTCAAATGTAAAGATTGTGACAGAGTTTTTATTCAGAGGTCAAATTGTATAAACAGAATTCACACTAGAGAGAAACCCTAAAAACGTAAAAAAAAAAAAAAGATGAGACAGAGTTTTTACTTGGAAGTCAAAATGTATGATGTACTGAGATCACACTGGAGAGAAGCTCTACAAAGGTAAAGATTCTAATGATAATTCATGCCTCGCTAAACATCAGAGTGTACACAGAAGAAAACCCCTATAAATGTAGATTGTTGCAAAGCTTTAACTGACAGGTCAGTGATAATTTGCTAACACCTGAGAGATATCACACTGAAAACAAACCTTAAAAGTGTAAAGAATATAGAAAACATTTTACTCAAAGATCAAATTATCTCATATACCGGAGAATTCTCATTGAAGAGAAATAATATAAATATAGGGATTATGGCAAAGCTTGTACTTGGAGATCAAAATGTATGATACATTAGAGATCACTCTGGAGAGAAAGTTCACAAGTGAAAAGAATGTGGCAAGCGCTTTTGTGGAAAGATTGTGGGAAGGCTTTTAATAAAAATATGTACCATATTCCACACCGGAAAGTTGACTGGAGAGAATCCCTACAGATTTAATTGTAGTGAAGAAGAATTATCATAAAAATTTACATCATGTTGAACACCAGGGAATTCATATTGGAGACTAACCCTTGAAATGTAATGTTCATAGCAAATATATTCAACATAACTCAGCACCAGAGAATGCACACTAGAATTTCTACAAATGTCAGTATAATGAAAAAAATAATCATCCTGTAAAGAAATCCTACAAATATAAGATTATCTCAAAACTTTGAAAGACAGCTCAAGCTTTTTTGACTTCATAGAATTTTTTCTGGCAAGAAAGTAGGATTATGGTAGCAGTGTAAGATTATGGCAGCAAATTAAATTGAAGCTTAAGCTTTACACAACATTAAAGAACCCAGACTACATTTAGCACAACACCAAAGAGGGATTAATGGGGGAAATCAGCCCGTGAGCTGGATGTGATAGTCTTTCTTCATATTAAAGAACATCATATTCTTTCTAGATAAAAATCCTTTCTATATGAAGACCTTAAGGGATTTATACTGGAAAAAGTACTAAAAATGTCAAGAATGAGATAATGTGCTCAGTGCAAATTCAGTGTATATTCAATATGAATAATCCGTTTTACATAGAAAGTTTATACATTCATTCACTATGGAATAATAGTCAATAAAATGCACCTTAGAACATCAAAGTATTTGTTTTGGATAAAATTTTTTACAAATGTAAAGGGGTAGAATAGCTTTTTCTCATCTTTTCAAACTTCGTGTACTAATTGTTTCTACTAAAAATTATAAAATTATGAAAAATGTGGATGTCCCTTGGTCTTATTTATTTATTGTTGATTTAGAATACATGAAACCCACAACTTAAGGGTGGACAGATTCATTTTAGCTTATAGTTTCAGAAGGACTCATACAGTCCACTCATGGATAGCCAGCAATGGTGGAAACACAAGGCAGAGTTCTCTTTAGAGAAAAGTTTTTTGTGTCACGGAAGACAGAAAGCCAAATGAGAGAAGAGCAATAAATATCTGGGGATTAAGGTAAGGGAAGAGCCTTCCCCAAAAGAGGTTGTAACAATGTTTCTTTGTTTCTTTATTTAGTTCAAGGTGCAAATTGAGCTACCTACTCTCAGAGTGGGTGCCCATTTTGTCTAGGCTCACAAGTCAATCACACACACTCAAAGCTCTGTGTTGTACATTTCTCAATTTTACCTTATCTACAGGTCAACCCCTAAAACACATCCACCCATTACACTCAGGCCCCATTTCTTCACAAACAGCACATGATTCCACAGATATCCCACTATATCCAAACACATGAGGCTTTTGTTGTATACTGCGGATTTAAATCATAACACCCCTCTTCTGTAGATGTTCTTGCTCATAGTTTTTGCAAGGTGCTGTGATTTGAATCTGGAGTGTCCCTTAAAAGCTTCATGTGCCTATAGATACTCTATACTGTTAAGAGATGGGGTCTGGTAGAATGGGGTGATACTTGAGGCTTGACTCAGAGGAGTTTGTGCTCATTCTGCACTTCCTCCAAGACTTGACTTTGTTTTTACCATGCCATGACGATCTTTCTGACTCTGAGTGTGGCCTTGTTCCCTTATTCTCTGCCTAGAAGTGTTCTAAACTGAGCCTCATAGGAGATTTTGCTTGGAGCTTAGAAGACAGGGTCTAATTGGAAAGATCAGGCCTAAGACATTTGAGATGGGAAGGGAAAATGTATTGGCCAGTGGTGTAAAAATCATGCATGCTATATTCTGGGTAAAAGCTTGTCAGCATTTTTCCCATGTCTAGAGACTTTTCCTGAAACTGAGATTAAGAGTGTTGGGCTACTTAATCTTGTGGAGGGAATCTCCAGGTGATCTATTGTTTTCAGTCACCTAGGAACTGCTTGCAGCTTTTAGCCAACTTTATGGCAAAATTCAGGGAAAAAAATAGCAGAGAAAAATTATGTAAAAGTTTTTAGTTCCAAAATAAGATGGTCTGCAGTAGAGGGGCCAAAAAACACAAAGAAGTTAAACAGATTAGCATTTAAAAAGAAGCCATTTATTTATACTCGGTAGTAGTAAATGATACCTTGGAAGCATCTGAAAAAATAAGACCTCACCCTTTACCAATTCAAGGGTAAATAGGCAAAGTACTTTACTTTGTAAGTATACCTCAGAGCATCCTGTACTGCAAAAGTGAGAGCTTCCCACCATCCAGTCATCTTAACAACTCAAAGACTTCTACAGCATTTTCCAAGGATGGCCAAGTTGTTACTCAAGCCACTGGCAGACCTTTGCAACATCCGTGCAGTCCTGGATTTACAGGTCTGCGGAGTGCAAGAATTTTGGGGTTACAGACATACCCACCCGAGCTTTAGAGGATGGTCTTGTAGGCCAGGCAGTGTATCCTTGGGGAAGGCAGTGTGTAAAGTTGTTAGGTAGAAGCCTAAGGTACAGGGTGGACCCCCCAAATTTAGAAAGCTACAGGCTGGGGCCATGGCCAGGTCAATGGAGACAATTGGAGGCTGCTGCCATTGGCAGTTCTATGGGGGCAGGGCCATCCAAACTCTCTGTCATTCTTTCTCTCCACAGTCTATCCCTAGTACTGGACATGAGAATAGAAGATTAAACCCTTTCTCTGCTCAGTTGAGACAAATTCTCTCTGTGTAATCTAAGTTGGTCCTTGAATTGATTTTGAAGCCCGAGCTGGTCTTGGACTTACAGCAGTCCTCCTGTCTTAACCTCCTGAGTGCTGGGATTGCAGGCATGGGCCACCATGACTGGCTTATGTAGTACTGGAAATTGAACTTGGGTACTTAGCACTTCGCTTAACACTTGCTAGGCAATCACTTTACCCACTGAGCCATTCCTCCAGCCCTCAATTTAAAAATTGTTTTCATCCAAATAACTTTTATTCTTCTATTTCTCTTTTTTGGAATTGTAATATTAATCTTGTGCCATTATATATTGAAAACAGCTTTTTGTTTTCCACAAAAGCTCACAGCTGAGTTTGTTTTGTATCTCAGAGGAAATTTTGGATGTGAATTATTTTTTAGCAGTGATTGAAATGTTAAGTGTTTGGCGACACTAAGAAGGATATTTTGTGCAAGGAGGTAGATGACATCTTTTGGAAGGCTGTAATGGTTAGGGTTCTGTGAGAGGCAGAATTTGTAGAAATGTTGAAGAGGATTTATTTAGAGTGCTCACAAGTGCAAGGAGAAAGATCGTGCAAAATGGCAGTGAGCACTATTCTTTTCTGAGAGAAATTAAATCACGTCAAATTTGTAACTTTAGTGTTCTGTTTTAGATACAGTTGAGGCATTTCTATGCAATCAAGGACAGCTACAAACCTAGAGAAAACATTCTAGAAAAGTCTATGTAGCCCACTACTCTTGTTTAAAGTATGCATTTGCGGATTGACATCTACCAGAGAATAGTATTAAGTAGTTGAACTATTTTCTTTTATGATCTTGTATACAGAAGTATATGTTAATGTGACTCATTCTACCAGGTTATGAATTTAATGAGTTCAGCAGTGTGATACACTTACAATAAATTGTCAAAGAAAGTTGTTATAATTGACCATTACTTTGTCTCTTGCCATGATAGAAAGTAAAGTAATTAAACCTAGGGAACCTTGAAAATATCAGACTCTTTTTAAAAATGCCTAAATATTTATCACATGACATTTCACTAGCAGATGAATAGACTCCCATTCCCACCATATTTTCTCCACTTTGTCTTGTACTACTCAGAGAAAAGCAGTGAAGGCAAAGGGACTTCCGAGAAAATACAGGAAGTTGTTGAATTTTATTATGTCAGACTTCCCTGGAGAATGCAAGTAAAATTTGGAAGAACAGCAATGTTTACGAGAGACTAGTGAAACAATAGTTTCAGTATTACGTTTTATGGGAACTTTTACATCTCTGGAAAACCCAAAGTGAATATAAAAATGCAAAGAATATAAAATGTAAATGGGTTGTATGTGTTCTGGGAAAACTATGAACAGAACAGACAATTTAGATATGATGGCAAGTTAAAAATCAAAAACATTCTGAGGTCCACTTGTGATTTTAGCAGAAGAGTAAATGTCAGTCTCGACTTGAGCCTAATGTAGCAAATTGTGACCATTACTAAACCAACGAGAGAAAACTGCATGAGAGATTTTTGTTTTTTGTATTATTGGATAGTAAATCCAATGCCTCATATATCGGAGGAGTCAGTGATGTAACAGTGAACCTTAAAAACATTAAAACAATAGCTTGTCAATGGTACAGGTACATGGTGAGGTATAGCTGGAGGAAAGCTATTCGACACATGGCAGACACAAAGCCAAGTGAGCGAAGACTGGTGGACTTAGTATATATCATGGCAGGTCCTGTGTCAGTAATCTAGTCCTGTGTGTGAAGTCCTTGTGTTCTGTTCCTTATGACCAGGCTCCACCTATTAACAGCACATGGTTCCATTCGTATTCCACTGTGTTCAGTTATATGAGGTAGTAAGGGGATATTTCAGATCCAAACCACAACATTCTGGCCCTGAATGTTACCTGATTGTGTGCATTTAGTCCTTATCCAAGAATTGCCAAAGTCTTAGTGTCAGCACTATTAAAAAATCCAAATCAAAGTATCTTCTCAGACACAAGGCAAACTCTTAGCTGAGAGCATCCTAAAAAATAGTTTCAACATATAATGGAACAGGGTAAATATTTCTATTACAAAAGAGAGGAATGCAGGATAGAAAGCAATCTGAACAAAGTGGATACCAAACACTGCGGTTCTGTTAATTTCTGTAGTCTGTGTCCAGCACTCTTTCACGATGTGGTAAAATATGAACGCCAAAAGGCTTTGGTGGACCTACGACTACAGCTTTGCCTCTGCCTATAGCATCTTCTTTGCCTCACTTTGTTCAGTGACTACAGCCTTCCTTTCTGGTTGATCCAAGTTTCAGGAAAGTGCAGTTTTTCAGGGTCTCCACTGCACCTTTGACTTCTCCTTGACAACCTCATGCATTGCCCTCACAAAAGCTTGCCTCCAAGCTTTCCTCTGAAATGTGGGTGGAAGCCTCCATGGCCCAGTTTTTCTGCTATGCATGCTTGTCAGCCAGCACTACATGAAGTTTTTCAGCGTGGTCTGCCATTGTCTTGAGCTGTCTGACCCCCTTGGGCAATCCCTGTTGAGGCCTTTTTCTCTTTGACCCTATAGGATGTCCTATATTATTTTTAGAATGAAGTTCTGTCCCTATCCACCTTAATTGTTTATGGGTGAATTATTTTTGAGTCCTCAAACACTCTCAAAGTGTCTTTTATATGGTCCTCTTCCAAGCAATTGGCTTCTTTTTAATGATAATCTCTTTAACAGCAGTGTTCTTGCAATATTTTATTGTGCTTCTCAGTGTAGAGCTGGTTAGAAATCTCAGTTGCCATGTGTATACCTAAATATTGAGATGCCTTGCAATTTTCTCCATCTCATAAAAGCCTCCATTCACAGTCTGTGCTGTAAGCAAAATTCCCATATAGTAGAAAAATGTTGATACCCTTTTTGCCAGAGCAAAGCATGCATGGATTCTTCAAAAATTGCCAGTAACATCATCTTTTCCATCTGAAAATTCTTGAGCCCAGCCTTTATAATCCAATTACAGTTATAGCAGAGGACTTTAGTACTCCACTATCACAAATAGATAAAGCAACTATACAGAAATTCCACAAAGATATGAAATAGTCAAATGGCACTATACAAAACTTGGACCTTGTTGAGAATGTCTGCATCACTGTTTAAGAGAACCATAAGCAGGAAAAATACTTGCATTGCACAGTATTAAAAATTTATTGTCTTGAACAAATACACAAAGTGGTGTTCAGCAGAGAACCAGGTAAAGTAAAAAGAACTATCAATTCAGAGGAGTGAAAATCCAAGTAGTTAATAAAGGTAAAGAACATGTTCACTTTCAATAGTAATTTCAGAGCCTAGTAATTAAACTGTCAAATTAGCAAAAAGCTAAAATGTCGGGTGATGTGAAAAGTTATAGAATCTGCTCACTTGCTTAGTGATGGTCTAAGTTGTAACAGTTCTTTTGGAGATTGAAAGGTAGAACATTGATAGAATGTTTTCTTGTTGGCTTTGATGGCAAGGTCCCATCTAGGTCAATGTCTGATAGATTTCCAAAAAAATGTTCATGAATATTTTTTGTTCAGAAAAAAATTACCAGAAATTAAATGTCTAATGATAGGATAGTGGATATATAAATTAAGGTATATTTATTCAATAAAATATTTCAGACAGTAAAATAACTAAAATGCAAATAGAAATTACAGAAGAATAAGTATAAAGTGATGCCATTTAGTTACAATTTTTATCAAAAACATTGATCTGTAGCTATTTAATAAATGAGACTTTGTGAAAATCACATCAAATTCAATATGAGGTCATTTCAACCACGAATAAATATTTCTAACACAAATAGGTCATGAGCATTTGTGCTAATGATATGCACCTTTTCGTTTGCCCAAGCTGTGATAGATTCATGGTATGATGTTGCCACACACAGGTGCATCTTGGTGCAATGCGGTGACATCAGAGAGGAAAATCTACAGGGGTGCTGGAGATATATTTAAATGCCCATAAAGAAACAGTCATTTGACCTGAGGTTAGAAGCATAGCTCAGCAGCTAAAATGTTTGCCTGGGATGTCAGATGTCCTGGGTTGGGTTTACCAGTATCACAGAAGCCAGATGTGATGTTGCATGCCTCTAATTGTGCCACTTGGAAGGAAGAGGCACTTGCTTTTTAATTGAGACCAGTCTGGGCTATAGAGTGAATTCAGGGCCAGCCTGCACGACAGTGCAAGAAATGTGTATGGAGATTTGGATGAGTTTTGGATCACAAACATTTATATTCCACTTGGACACCTTCTATTCATCTTGTATGGTTTTTGTATAGTGTGTGAATATGCATGCGTTCAGTAATTTTCACACATTCTCACAACTGTAGTTTAGAGGCTACTTTCAGGTAGTTAGTTGTAAGTAAGATCTTGATCCTATAACTTCAATTGCTAACATGTAAAAGACTAAAATTCAGCACAAACATAAGATTCATATCAATTTATGAACGTAGCAATTGACGAAAAATATGATCTACATTCAATACTGCCCAATGCAAACCAGCTTTCTGGCCTCTGTGCCTCCATACATTTGTCCAAATGTTTAAAATAATTCTGTCTCAGCCTCTCTCAGAAGTTTAAACACCATGGTTTGTTTTTACATAGAAATGATTAGTCAAAGATTTGGGCAGTGCTCGAAGTCCTTCATGGTTCTCTTCAATGAATTACAAACTTGTGAGCTAAACATATTAACACAGAGTCCTGTAGATACGGATTTTTAATGATCAGTATGTACCATAACATTTTTTGAATTAAAAAAATGCCTTAACACATTCTGAAGGGAAAAGATTTCTGAGGAACCATAATGAGGACGGAGGAGAGCCCAAACGGTCTAGAGAGTATCAGCCCCATAAAGGAAGGAATGGGTACAATGTAGCCCTGAAGCAAGGTCACTTACTTTTATTGGGAGTAAAGGGTAGTAAAGGTAAAAGTCTTGAAGTACTAAATTATTACAGAGGTGTTCTAAATGTAGACCCAAAGCTAGATGGTTAATGGTTAACTTAAATTTCATGTGCAGAAATAGAAAACAGGGCAAAGAGTACTAGTCATTTCATTTTACAAGCAAGTAGATGTAGGAAAAAACGCGATGGAATTCTGTTCTTTTTTGCTTAAGGCAAAACAATACTCTCCCCAGTAGTTTGCAAGCATGTGTCATTCTATGGCCTGTGTTTCTAGAAAGTTGTATCTATGGCAGTGAGGCTGAATAGAGTTCTGATAAGTTGAAGGTCAGGATTAATTCCTGTAATCGATCAAAAGCACAATTTTAATAAATTCTAAGCAAAATTTCATTTAAAAAATTCTTCAGTCACCTATGATGTAACAAAAGCCAATCATATTTCTATTGCCTTAGTAACTTTTTATTGTTGTAATGTATGTATCATCCATAAAATTTCAAACAGAAAAGATTTTTAAGTTTTTATTTTTATACTTATATATTGCATCTTTTTTCCCTTTCCACCCTCTCACCACTGACTAATTTTCCCTCTCCACAGAGTCCATCTTCTTAATTTCTTCCATATGCATTACATTTTTTATGGTTTGGTTTTCTCAAATTAGAAAAACCATGATGCTTAACTTTCTGGGTCTGATTCATTTTGATGCACATAATTGTCTCAAGGAACATGTGTTTTACTACAAATCATTGATTTGTCATTCTTTATGACAGAGTAGTACTCCATTGTGTATCTGTACCATATCTTCTTTGCCCATTTTATCTGTAGTCAGGCATATTGACTTCTTGCAAGACTTGGTGGTTATAAATTGTGCTGCTATAAACATGGGTATGCATTGTGTGATGGCTTTAACTTTTTTCTCATTTTTATTAATATACATATGTAATACATAGTGTTTACTATGAATTTGGGTATTTCATACACATATATATCATACCAACTTTACAATCCTTCCCATTTTTGACCCTCCCACACCCTCCCTATTCCTTCCTCCAACTCCAGCTATCACTTCATGTGGTTCTGTAGAATGTCTGTGTTCTGGGTTTTCCAGGTCCGAGAGACTGCACAGTGCTTAACATATTATTAATCTTCTGCATCTAAATCATTTCACTTCAGTCACCACTCTAACTCAGCTTCCTACTCCTCGAATGGGTTGCAGTGGTCAAATCTTGATGCCTCTTCTCCGAATCCAACCAATCCCTTTATTGGGATATTTGCCAAACTTTTTTTTCCCTATATTTTGCTATATCTTAAACCTGGCCTTACCCACCAGATCAAATTAGAAAATAACTACAAGCATGTAGTTCAAAAGACTAGTAAATTTGAGAAAGAAGAAAAAAAGTTAAATTTCAAAAGCCTTAGCTGAATACTGAAAGGTACATGTTTGTACATTCACAAGGTTATCTTCACATCAATCAGTTTTCTTAGGATAAATTTTCATCAGTGACCTGAGAAGTGAATTGCTACAATAAAACAAAGTTAAAACTATATCACATTGCTATGTTAAATGAACTTAAATCTATACCACATAAATATACTTAAAGCAACAGATATAAAGGCAAATTTAGTTATTTCAGAATTTTTTAACTTTCATAACTTATTCACATTTCACTGATTACTAACATTCTGCTAGATTTGGTTTATAATTTTATCTGCCTATCCATATATTCATGTATTCATATTCTTAAAAGATTTTATGTCAATTCCTTATGTTGCATTATTAATTAGTAATTATTCTGTTTTGTATACTACTATACTAATAATAATGATGTGGGGAGATTTCACAGATTTTCTAGAACAGCTGGTACTGTTTTAGAAGTATGTCAATCAGATGGTTTAATTATCCATCTATTTTTTATTACATTTTCTCTTTAGATGTTACCTTTCCTCCAAGCTGTTTTGGTGCTACTTATGTTTCTGCCTCTCAAAGAGGATAAAAAGCTTAAGACTTTATCAGTTTGCTACATTAAATGGACTTAAATCTGTATCACATAAGTGTACTACAGTTAAAGAAATAAATAGCTATGCTTAGTTTTATCAGATTTTTTGACTCTCATAAATTGTTTACTCATATTTCACTAATTATTAACATTTTGCCCAATTTGGTTTATCCTTTTACCTATCAATTCATCCCTAATTTCATGCATATCCTTACTTTTTTCTCAGCTCATTCTCCTCTAGCTGTTGTCTCTTTTCCTCTGGGGTCATTGGTGTCGCTGGCCTCCCTTTCACTTTCTAAATTTCCTTTAAGTATTCTCTGCAATACTGGCTCAGTGGCTGCAAATTCCTTTAAACTTTCTATATCATGGAAATTTTTAATTTCTCCCTCTAATTTAAAACATAATTTTGCTAGATACAGCAGTCTTGGTTGGCATTTATGCTCTGTTGGTGTTTGGATGACATTGCTCCATGATCTTCTGTCTTTTAGAGTCTGGGTTGAGAAGTCTGAAGTTATCCTGATGGGCTTACATTTGTAGGTCACCTTCTGTTTTTCTCTTACCGCTTTTAGTATTTTCTCTTTGTGTTGGGTTTCTAGAATTGTTATTATGATGTATCGTGATGAGGATATCTTCTGATCAAAGTTGTTTGGTGTTCTATATGCCTGCAGTAGTTCCATGTCCATTTCTTTTCTCAGATTTGGGAAATTTTCTTCCATAATTTCATTAAATGTGACCTTTAAGTCTTTTGTTTTGTCCTCAGTCTTCTCCTGGACTCCCATAATTCTGAGGTTGTTTCTCTTTGAATCATCTATCAGCCATTGTAATGATTCACTTTCTTCCTTATTTACTTTGTGTTCTTCACGTCTTGTATGTTGCAACTCAGTCACTTTATCTTCTACGTCTGACATTCTATTCTGAAGATGGTCAAAGTGGTTGCTTTTATTTCCCGTGTTTTTCATTTCCTGAATATCTGCATTCTATTTTTTATATCTCTCTTGTATTCTTCTCTAATTTCTTGAATTGTCTCCATTATGTTCTGGTTTGTTTCTTCTTTGGTCTCCTCTATTTGTTTCTAAGGCTTGCTTTTAGCTTAGCTATGTCTTGGTGTAGTGCTTGCACTGTTTCATTTCCTGCTTTAATTCAATGTATTTCTGGGTCCAGAAGTTGCCATCATTTTTGCTATTTTCATCTTTGGATTCTGCAATTTCAGTATCCCTGGAATCATCTTCTGGGTTGTCAGGTCTTTTTGTAGGAGATTTATTACCACATTTCCTCATGGTTCTGCTGTCTCTGGCTGTCTGGTGCACAGGAAGGAAGGGTTTGTTGAAGGCCCAGTCCTTGATGCCTCTGGAAGTCTCTGGGCTAAGGAGTAACAAGGTGATGTAATTCCCTAGAAGTTTCTGGAAGCCTCTGGCTCGCGGGATAGGCAGGCAATGGACTTCCGGGTCCTAGATGCCTCTGGCATGCAGGGCAGTGGCAAACCAGAAGTCCCTGGCACGTGCCGGAGGATCGGGGTGATGGTCCCCCTTTTGAGGTGTTTTGTTCCCCCTACTCCACTCAGCAAAGCTCTCCATCTGTCCTGGCTTCCCTCCCCCAGAGCGGGGCTCTCCACCCTCGGAGCAGAGGTGCCCTTAGCCATTCAGGGGATCAGCAGCCTTTTCCTCTCTTTTCTTCTCTCTCTGCCGCTTGTGCCAGTTTCTTCCTAGACACTGTTTAAGGGTGGCCCCAAAGCCTTTTATGTGCTCTTCTGAGCTTTCTTTTACTCTAAAGGGTTCAGTCTTGGGCTTTTTTTCCCCTTCTTTTTAAAATGGCTCCTGCTGGTGTCACAGCCTGTTATGGCTGCCGAGCGCTGCTTCTGATCTGCACTTCCTGGTGCATTTTCTAGGGGGAGCGCACATTGCGTGTGTAGTACACACACCCGCGGGTTGGTTTTCAGAGACGGGGGCTGCCATCTGCCGACAATTCCCACTTCTCCAGATCGTGCTTACCTTGGGCTGAGGTTCTGGCTCCAAACTTTCCTCCATCTGTGGTCTGTGGATGTCTGCAGCTCGGGGCCGCGCCAAGTTGGCTGCTGTTTTCCTCCTCTTCCGATGTGACTTCCGGATTTCTGACCTGCCTGCGTCCTCCTGTCTGTTGTTGGGAGCTCCGTCCTCTCCTAGCTCCATCAGATGTCCCGGGCCCACACGAGCTTTCCTCCGTCTGCAGCTGCCTGTGGCTCCAGCTGTTTGTAGCCAGCCTGTGGCAGCTTCCTGGGCCGCTGGGATTTTTTTTCTCTGCTTTCGATATTCTTTCAGAATTTCTGGCCTGCCCCTGGCCTCCTTTCACTTGTTGAGATGCTCCTCTCTTTCCTTGCTACATTGAACATACATTTTCCAAATAAATTCTTGACTTTTTAAGTGGGTTGATGAGGAAACATTGAGCAGCTCTGTTATCCGGCCGCCATCTTGATTAGAAGTCCCATGGTGGGTATTTTGATACCTATATCAGTGTCCCTCGAAAGCTGTTTTTTTTTTTTTTTGGATAGATTCAATGCTAAAAATCACAGATTCACAGGATTTGAATCAGTATTAGGGCTCATGGCTAACACAAGCATATATTGGGTAAATTATGTCTATTACAACCAACTGTTTAGAGTTAGAGGACTTATTTAAGAAATGAAATAAAGTAGTAACGTTGGTCTTAGCTCTCTTCATCATAATGGCTGAGGTGCTGGTGGCCCTGAGTATGCACTGTTCTTGGTGTCAGAGGTCTCACCCAAGAACTTATAGGAATGACCTTAAGTAAACAAATTCCTGTGTCATGCCAACAGGACAGCCTCACTCTAATGATTCCCAAGCAGACCCTGATGAGAAGAGCTATTATCTGTTAAAGGAATCTGAGAGGGGACTGGCTCTTAAGAGCAATAAATGAAAAGGGGAGGGGTCTAAATGCCACCTAGCAGTACAAGAGACTCGTTTCTCAGATAAAGATGGCAGATCTTTTGATTTCACATGCTTTTACCTGGCCACGTGACTAGAGACAAAAAAGGAGAAGGGGAGGGGTGAGGTCGCAGCTACCAACTTGACCCTGAAACCTGAACCAATACCTTAGAGCTTATCAGAAAGGTTATGCATCCTACCAAAAAGGAAAAGGCATGGGGAGGAACTTGTGATTTAGGGATTTAAAATCTCTATACCATACTTTCAGTGTACTTTCTCTACCTGCATGAGGAGAGGTCATGACCTCTTTTTGCAAAAAGACAATTAAAGATGTACAATTCTATCCTTCACCCTGCCAACTTCCATCCCTTGTTTGGATAGGTAAGTTCCTATGAGCTGTTTTTCACGACAAGGTCACACATTTCTCCTATGTATAAACCTTCTAGTTATTTCCTAACCTGGAACACTGTGAATAGAGCATAAAACATTCTTAAACACATTTTTGCCTTCAGTCACTTCACTGACATCAAATAAAAGAACTATGAATATCTTCTTAACCCCAGAATTATTTTATACTAGATATAATGCTTATCACTTATTCAGAGTCAACATTTTACTATTTTAATAACAAAATGTCAAAATGTTACTGCATACTTAATTTCTCTGCTTCTAACTTTGTTCTTCTGGAACAAATTCTACATCTATACATTTGTATCCCAAGACAATGTTTGCAATATAATGTGTGTTTTAGTTTATGTAGATATTTACCAAAAAATTGCCCCAAAAGTACTGAGTATTTAAGGAAAAAAATTATGAATACAGACAACTTTTCTAGAATTCATTAATAGTGAAAGTAATTCTTACTATGGTGCATTAGTAGTAATTTTTATTTTGCATTATCTACCTACATTAATTCGAGGTTCCTTTGTAGAACAGGTATGTCTTTCTTTTTTATTTCTGTATATTATTAGAGATCCATTTGAATGCATGGGCTTTCAGTGTTCTCAGTTAATGATGCAAAGCTCTCTTTGCTTGGAAGCTCACATTGTTTCACCTTGGGCCACTGAGAGGTCTTTCTGTTTGGCTACTTTTCACCTCTCAGCCCATTTTTATTTAACAACATTCTTACTTTTTGATTGCACAAGCATGTCTGGGCTCATTTTACATTTTTCATTTTCTACTTTTAGAATTAATCATTTTTAAATAAGGTTCAATTTCTTAACATTGAGAATGAAACTACTTATCTGTCAACAGATAGGCCAAAATATAAACAGATTCATGTGGCTGTTTCCAGCTGAAGTCTGGTTCAACAGAAGTTATTCCAGCACATTCTCTGTTTATTAATCACTCTACCTACACTGGATAATTGAGCTGTAGTTTCTTTTTACAATGCACTTACTAACATATAGAGTTCTTTTACAGTGGCTAAAAAGCGACCTTGTTGAAAAAATACTAATTTCAGTATAGTTTTGGTACAGTTGAGTCTCAGAATATTTATCAAAGACATGCGTGCTGGCACAAGACTGGAACCCCAGCACTCAGGGAGGCTGAAGCAGAAGAATCACAAGGTCAAACTCAGGCTGGGCAACTGAGGGAGACCCTACCTCAAAACGAAAAAAAAAAAATTGCTAAGGACGAGCTCAGTGTGGAGGGCCTAGGTTAAATTGCTAGTGCCACAAACATGTCCAGTTATTTATGTGAAAATCATTTATCACCATCCTCTTCCATCTGGGCATGTAATATATTATATATATTGGCCACTGCTAGAAACCCATTACAATTCTTTCAACGTTCTGCTTTAAAAACGTGTATTGCTATAAAAATGCATTACCCAGTACAGTGGGTTCTGACAGGCAAGCACTCACGTACTCATCTCCACTATCACATTCTACACTGTAATAACACAGTCGTTCTCTCCAGTTGTTGCACT